>PVJS01009088.1:0-40755 GCA_004027185.1 Glis glis
CCAGGGGCGTTCTACCTCCGCGCTATACCCCCGGCCCTATTTTTTTATACTTTATTTTGAAACCGGGTCTCACGAAGTTGCGGAGGGCCTCATTAGGGAGAGAGAGAGAGAGAGAGAGAGACAGGGAGAGAGAGAGCTGAGGCTGGCCGCAAACCCGGATCCTCCGGTCTCCGCCTCCCAAAGTACTGGGATTACAAGCGTGCGCCACCACGCCCGGCTGTTGTTTGACTTCTTGATGATTGCCATTCATGCCATTCAATTACAAATGCATATTTTAAGTATTTATATTCAAAACAAATATTATAAATAGAACTATATATACAGATTCTGTACCACATAAGCAAAGTATAAATACTACTTAAAAGTAGGTATATTCATGTTGCTCAACTGGGAATCATTTTGCTCAACAGAGAGCATTTGAAAATATCTGGAGATATATTTGGTTGTCATAACTAGGGTTGCTGTGGGTGTCTAGTGAGTAGAGATCAGGGACAATGCTAAATACCTTAAAATACATGGGACAGCAATAACAGCAAAGAAAAACAGTTATTCAGCCTGCAATGTCAATAGTGAAAAGGCTGAGAAAAGCTGTTGTATTCAGTACTAAAATAATGAAAAAAGTCACAACTAAAATTTTAACTAATATACAGTTTAATATATACTTTAAAATTAATTTTTCATTTTAAAATCTCCTAGGTTGAATGTATGCAGTTACAAATATATGCAATGCTTTAATATGTACATTTTAAAGTTTCATTTATGAATTTTATAATTGTGCTCAGCATTATACATCTTATAAATTCAAAGTCTTATATTTATAGGAAATATCAAACAATGCTTATGAATATAATGCTTAAATATCATACTGGAGTTATAAAAAGGATATTACAATCTGTATAATTTTGTAAAATAAAATGTTAAATATCCATATATGCACATTTAATATACATAATCCCACTCCAAATCAAATCATGCATATCACACTATACTTTTTAAAGATAATATAAATAATCTCTATTGTATTTTGTTTACATTCCAATGACTTTAAAAATTTTAGACTCAATAATAAATATACAATGTTTGGATAAAATGAGTCATGATTTTTTCTAACAGATAAATATATGCACTTGTAAATAAGGTCCAAATAAAATTTTATCGTATGCTATGCAAAATTAATACAACCATTAACTCAAGCTTGAGTTAAGAAGAATAATTAAGCTTCTTATTAAGGAGAAATCACACTAGCTGTTTTTTTTCCCCTGTCTTCTAATGTCGTCTCTATAAAGTTAGAAATGCTTGAATATCTTAGAGCTACTCTAAAAATAGTCAGCAAGGTGCTTTTTATTTATTCTAAATCAGAAGAAAACTAACACTTTATGCATACTATCCTAAACTATTTATCAAGTCTAAACTTTTATATTCAGTGCCTCTTATGATGCAAATTATGAAATTAATTAATTTCAAATGCAAGTGTCATTTTGAGTTTATAAATATGTTCATAATCAATCTATAAATATTTGTAAACAATATCTAACCAAGTTCTAGGATTCAAAAAAAATTGAATGAACAGAGTATAATCCATTGGCCAACTTTGCTATCAAAGAGAAAATATTATTTCATACAGTTTATTATAAAAACTAGTCATTTTTTTCTTGGAAATTGTTAGAGTCTGATAGAATAGCATAATTCTTATATCTATCATAAATTTTCTGTCTTGTTCTTAGATTTCTCTTTCAGTTTTATGTGTTCAATCACTAACTTTGGTCCAATTAATTTCCCAGTTTGAATTAGTCATTTGTATTTAAGGTCAAATAGCTTTGTATCTCTGCCATATTATAATAAAGATTTTTTTTATTTTTTGCCAAACATTAAAATATTGCTATATCCTTGTTCTTGTAGTGATGCATATTTACCCTGTTTCAAGTATCCGTGGACCCAAGACTTCCAGCCACTCTATAGGCATGCTCCACTTTTATAATGCTATGTGCCAACTTTTCAACGATAGTATTAAAATATCGTTGATCTCTCATGAAGATTGTAAAATATCAAGCACAACAGTGAAATATTTAATTGATTTATAACTTTTAAAAAATCATTCACACATAAAAACATGAACCTAGAGGGGAAATATGACATTCCATAATTTTCCTAAAAATTTGGCCCACACTGCAGAGTTTGGATCTCATATTATGCTTACTTTCTATATATAATTATGGCATGATTTACTAGTGAAACTATTGTTTTTGAACTGTGATAATAATTTTTATATACATTTTCAAATGTCATTTTTCCATGACCTCAAGACAAACAAATCTCAATACACCATCTCTAAACTAGAAGATGTTTTCTTTGACATAGCTGAAGATTTGCCAATTGTCATTAATTTATATATCCTAAGTTATCTTTTCATTTAATACATGTATGTTTTGCCACAATTTGAATAATAACTCTATGATCCCACTAATTTTTTTGGAATTTGAATTAAATATTGAATATTTTCAAAATGCTTCATTAGTTTTAACTAATCAGCAAAGACTATAAAAATCCTGATAGGACTGTCAAAATACTTCTATTTATTTTATACCACTATATTTAAATATTTTGAATTATGTATGTCATTATAGATATTTTTGGGTAAACTGATTACTGATTCGGGGTTTTCTTTTAATTACCTTTACTTCATTAGAAATTGATTTTATTTGCAATCTGTATTTTAGCATAATATGATGGCTTTTCTTGTGAAATTCATGCTTCGCATTCTTTAGTTCTAACAATAAAAGTTTTAAGTAGTTTTCACTAAACACATGACAGTCATAAGAAAATTCTATGCTGAATTCAGTGTGTTGTTTTCCATGATAAAATTTAATCTTTAGTTTTTCTAATTCCTGTATTATATAAAAGTCTGTTTCTGACTATTCTAATTTTTGCACACTTTCAGAAGATATTCTGAGTTCAATTATTTATTAGTACTATGTCATCTTTTTTCACATCTTCAGATGATGTATGCTCATTATGTTTAAAAGAAAAATTAATCAAGTCATATATAATTTGGTGCTTCTTTTAAAGGGTTCCATAAATTCTTCTGAGAATTAAATGACTTAATTCTTGAAAATACTTAGAAAAATGGCCCCATAGCTATTTTTGAGACCATGAACCTGGCCTCAAACCTGCTATCTTTGTGTCTCAGCCTCCCAGGTACTGGACTTGCAGGAATGTGCCACCACGTCCGGCTTAGACACATATTTTTTAGTCTGCCTCCATATTTATGAAGGGTATAGAACACTCTGAAACCTTTTGTACTCAATGCCTTCTCCAACTACAAAAAATTCAGATCTCTGTCTTATTCTTATACACAAAAGTCATAGCTCACATAAAATCATTGCTTGAATTACTGTGAACATTTTTGTTCTTAAAGTAAAATTTTAATAATCCATTTTAGTCTGCCATCTCTAGAATCACCAGCTAAACATAGAGTGTATATAATAGTAACTTTGTAACATCTAGTAAAAATCCCAAAGGACTTCATATTTTTGTCTGTCATAAATGTTTTATTTTCTTTTAACATAGGTTTTAAACATACCTAATTCTTCAATGGTATAATTGTTTTAAATGCCATGTGAATCCTGAGTCTGTTATTGTTAACCACGAAATTTTATCTTTTATTTATCATGTGAATTGGGTTGGTTAGCATATCATAAAAGTATTACATGCTTAATTTAGATATATTGGAAAATATCAAAAAATAAAAGGTGAAAAGGAGTCTTTACCATACTACTTAGACATAGCCATTAACATACTAGTGAATATCTTCCAAATTCTTTTAATATGCATGTAATTTTCTAGAGCAATGTGCACATACTACACATGTATTGCCTGTTTGGCAATTTATTGGGTACATTCTTACTTTAGCAATTATTCCAAAATACTTTACAGTTTCCAAAATATTCTCTTTTGGCCTGTCTTGACACTTTTTGTAACAAATCCTCTATTGTTAGACATTGGGTTGTTTATAGTCTCTGATTATGATCAATAATGCATTTGTGAATATCTTTTTCATATTTAACTCATCTGCTATTTTAATTTTTTTTAGATGTCATATTTTCAGTTTATATTATTTAACAAGTTGATCGTACATATTTTTCCATAATTTGGTTTGGTGTCTTTGGTACATATTACTTTGTCATTTTCTTCTGAGATGTTCATTTTTTTCATTCAGTTTCATGAACTTGGAAGGAAAATAGAATTCTTGATTTTTATTTGAAAAGGTTGTGATCTTGTAATATTGATATTTATCCATTTAATTTTATTCAGAATGAAAAATTTCCTAAACTTGCCATTTCAGGAATAGTGATAATAGTGACATTTACAAGCCCTTATCATTAATAAGAATTATACTTGCATTATGACCTATTGTATTCATAAAATGACTTTGACGTAGATACTGTACATGTTCCCATTCTTTATTGTGGTTACTGAGGCCTAAAGATATTAATTAACAACCAGCTAGGGGCAGAATTAGGACCTGAATTTAGAAGTATTTCTTTTTTAATTACAAATTCTAAACCAATATGGCATTCTACCTTAAAATCAAAGAGGATTTTCCTGAAACTCTTCATATTCTTTTATAAGATAAGAAAATTTCAAGTGTTCCTGCTCTCTCAAAACTCAAGATAAATCTCAGTGGGTTTTCTTGGAATGTGAGAATAGAAATGTCAAAAATGGGTAACATTTGAAAACAAAATGAAATAGAAAAAAATTATAAAGTAGTGTGGTGAAATGCATGAAAAGATATGATATCTAAATATATATCCATAGATATGTGTATATGATATAAAAGGGGTCTGAATATCATTAAATATTGGAACATATGAAAAGAAAAATATGTATTGCACATAGAAAGGTCTTTGAATAATGCCTACTCTATACAAGCAGTCAATTTGTTTTGGTCTGCATCACTATTATCTTAATATACAGATCTGAGAGATGATACTTTTCAATCCAGCTTGATCTATTACTGAATGTTACCAGATCTTTCAATTTATTTTGTTTCTAAGAATTAGAATACACTGTTAACTAATGATTCCACTGCTGAGAAATATTTCTTTACCTAATACACTATAATTAATACCCTCAATGTGATTATTTTATATATTCCCTTATATAAAATACATTCTGAAATTTTCTTTACATTTCCTTAAAGGAAAAAATAGAGAATTTTTATTTAAGCAAGTCAAAATTTTGCTATAATAAACTCTTACAGGAAGAAATCAGATAAGATTTAAAATATGTTTACATGAAGAAGAAGAGAGGTGGAGTTAAGGCAGAGATTAGGAAAATGAGGTAGGTTTATCTCCATCTGAGATTGAAGAAACTCTGTCTACACATGGTCATTCTGACCTGTTTGGGGAAAACTTACACTATGGGGTGATTAGTAGATATATCCAGGTAAATCTGGCTCTCCTAGCCTAATTATGCGTGGACCATGGATGTATTTCACAAATTGTAGGGAACTCTCATAAGGGAGGTAGGAGACTTGACCAAATGTTGTCTTGTTCGTGTTTGTCTGTCTCGTGCTCCTGACTTTTAGTTCCCCAACCTGACAGATCTTGTCTCAACAATCACCCCCTCTCCTTATGTATATTCTTTCTATGAATTACCAGCTATATGATCATGATATAGGGGATCAAATATTTTATTTACTTGGACATTGAAATTAAATGTCCTATTAGGAGCTCAACCAATTTCTAGCAGGACAGCAATTATAAGGCATTTTTTGTGAGTAATCTAATTTCTTAACATGAAATAACCTCCCCCCCCAAAAAAAAAACATTAGGCAGTGTTCATTTTCCAAAATTTACAATGGAGCTAACCATGTTTTTAGTTTACTTGTCTCAAATAGCACTTGTCACGTGGGCTCTGACTGTGCTCCGTGTTCTTCATGGTCTGGCAAAACATAACCGGCTTTTCTTTCTAAGCTCCACTCACTTGAATCACACTGATACTCAGGAATCCAGCTGATGTGTTAGGGATTGCTAGTATTTTTGAATCAGTCCTGCCCAAGCAGAAAACAGGTGGCACACTGAGATTAAGATATGTTGAGGAGATTTTGACAAAGGGACTGATTCTACAGATATAGGCATAGGCTTGGGAACTCTCACAGGATGGTGGCACACACTGGGCTAGACTGATGGATTGTTATTCACCCGATGCTAGAGAGACAGGATTGTGTTGCTTAAACCCAGAAATAAAGAAGGTTTCTCAGATAGGACCCCACACAGGTGTTCATGTCTTAAGCTAAAGAGGCAAAGATCCCGGAGCAGGGGGTGGCCTTGCAAGAGGCGGGGGGATGAGGGTTACATCAATCACATGGACCGCTTCCATTCAGTGAAATGACCATGTTTTCCATTGCCCAGACCAAAAATGATTATTGAAAGTGAGGAAGAGTCATGATGTCGCCTCAACAGGTTAATTTTCCCAGTGTAGAGCGAAGGGAAGTGAGGGAAATGTGTCCTCATGCTAAGGGACTGGGACCGAGGAAGTCCCCAAAACAAGAAGAGGACCTCAACTCAGTCCTGGGAGGTTCTTGACTTATGCCATAGAAAGGAATGTGGCAGATGGGTCAAAAGAGGCACCAACTGAGATTGATTTAGGAAAACAAGGAGATCTATTGAGAAAAGCAAACACTAGAACAGGATATTCACACAAAGAGAGACAGAGAGCAGGTGTGCCACGACAAGACATGCTTTGGGGGCCTTGAGCTTCCTTTTCTTTTTTTTTTTTAACGTGCTTTTATTGGTGCATTGGAGTCTTACATCGCAATGAATATCTATTTGATGTTAACATACATGCACACAGCTCTTAGTGCCCCCCGCCTCCCCCCACCCGTATGAAGTACCGAGAATGATGTTGGTATATTCTCACATGTACATATTGTTTATGATAGTAATTCCATTAATTCACTTCTTCCTTGCCCTCCCCCTTCCCTTGTACCACTTCCCTTGTTCCGCTGAGGGCTCTCCATTATTCACCTGAGTCCCTTGTGTGACCCTACTACTCCTTAGGTTGCACATATTAATGAAAGCACATGTCCCTTCTTTTGTTGTGATTGACTGATCTCGCTTAACATAATGTTCTCCAGATCCTTCCACTTTCTTGCAAATGATGTTGTTTTGTTCTTCTTTATGGCCGAGTAGAATTCCATTGTGTGGGAAATACACACGATTGAGCTTCCTTTTCTAAAGGGAACTTTATAAATGGTGAGCAGGAGAGGCGCATGGGGCGGCGCCAGCTTCATGAGCTGGACTTTTTGTCTGCTTGTTTATTTGTTTTGATTACAGGGCACAGAGCAGATCACAGGGGTACGATTCTTTTCAGACTCTTTAGGTTTATGTTATCTAGTTAATGGATAGCACTTAGGTTGTAGGTTTTTAATGGTATCTCTTAGAGTATTTAATAATATCACGTGGTTTATTTTTCCCTCTGCATTGGGGATTGAACCCAGGGCATTCTACCTCCAAGCTACACCCTCAGAGCTTTTTATTTTTTATTTTGAAACAGGGTCTTAATAAGTTACTGAGGATCTCTCTAAGTTGCTGAAACTGGCGTCGAACCTGTGATCCTCCTGTCTTAGCCTCCTAAGTACTGGGATTTTAGGTGTGTGCCACCACGCCTGGCTATGGGTTTTTAATAATATCTTGGGGCTTCTTTGAGTCAATCTAAAAACATCCAGTCAACTAACAAAGCATGTAGGCATTTATTAATTGGACTTACAGTCCTCTGATTTATTGACCTTTTAAGAATTCAGGCCTAGAAGGAAAACAGACCTCAAGAGGAAAGGTGAGGGTGTTCATGGAGTCTTTTGATTTAGAGCTACAGAAACTCTTTCCTTTCCAGTTGGTCTCCTTTCTACCTATCCTTATTTCTCCTAGCCTGCCTCACTCAGAGGCATGAGGCAGAAAGTAACAGTGAGAGGGAGAATTAACCTTAGCCTTTCAAGAATAGAAGCTTAGAAGGAAGTGGCCCAATTCCTTAAAGAAGGCTAGCAAACTGTATAATCTCTGACCTAGAGAACTTTCAAGAATGTTTATTTTCCTGTTGTCCAAAGCTCTTAGTTAGAAAGAGCATCAGTAAGTGGACAAAAATAGATGGACAAATGGACAAAAATAAATGAGTGAGAAAGCTTTTGCACTTTGAGATGTAGCACCTGGATTTATATATGTGGCATGTACACACTAATGGTTAGCCCTCGGCTGGTGAAACCACAGGAACCTTGGGTATTCTTTGAAGGGATTTTCCACAAATCAAGCAGCACAAGTCTCCTGAACAAAGACAAATAGTTCCTGCTAAAAATAAGACCACAATTAAAAACAAGCAAAACCTTGTTGTTTTATTATGACACAAAGTGTGATGTGTTCTGGGAAATATTTTAACATAATTTAATGACAAAATATTGGCTTATGTACTATAAAGGTCTTTCTGACCATTTATTAGGGACTAAGATCTCACTGAATAAACTTTTTTTCAAATAAATAAAAACTAAAATCATAATCATCGGTATCTGAAAGAAGAGGATGTATTGCTTCAACTAAAACAGAATATGTTGAAATGGAATAAGCCACAGGTTTCAGCCATTTTAATTCTATACACTTTGAAGAGCTGTCATGCAGCCTTTAAATAGCAGCCAACAAATTGGCTCCACGCCTTTGAAATGCACGAATGTCTGCAAGCATCATGTTGCAGACATTTCAAGATTATACTATAATTGCATTATTAAAAATATGCAAGCAATATTTAAAATATGGTCTCTTAGTAAGATAAGATTTTGGTTTCTTTTTTGCTTTTGAGTTTGAAACATACTTCAGACTTACTAAATTTTAAAGAAAATGATTTTTTTAATGCGTGGTACAAGAGATTGAACCCACGGCATTCTACCCTTGAGCTATACACCCAGCTTTTCAAATTTTTGTTTTGAAATAGGTTTTGGTAGGTTGCTGAAAGTCTTGCTAACACATTGCTGAATCTATCCTCGAATATGGGATCCTCCTGTCTCAGCCTCCCAAGTATTCGGATTAAAAGCATGTGCCACCACACCAGGCTTGTTATTTTCATTTTATTACATATACTAGTAGATTTTTCCAGACCACACTACTAAGGCATGTTTCATAATGTCTATATTTGGATAAATAGATCATTGATCATGAGGTGGATTTGCATTATTCAATGTAAATAGTATCCATTAAGTTGTGAATATTTTTCACCAAGTTCTGTATTACTGAGAACAATCAATAGATGGCAGTGAAATTGAACATCAAAAGCTTTTGATTTTGTCTAAAATAATCTACTCATCAATCAAGTTAGAAATTGCTTCTGCTCTGATTCAGCTTTCTGGATTTCCAAGTGATAGAAGGATGTTGTGCAAAAGAGGAGTGACAAGTGGCACGAGTTCAATCTAATCTAAGGGAGAAACAGCTGTTATAAAAGCCTTGCAACGGTTTTTACTAACACGTCCATGATGTTTTATTAATAATAACATTATTTACAAAGGTTTTATATTGAATTATTGTAGTTTATTTTATTTTAATGTACTTTTATTGGTGCATTGTTATTATGTATCATAAAGAAGTTCAGAGTGATAGGAACATACATGCTCACAATACCTGTGTTTCCCTCTGGACCCTATCCACTCCCTCCCCTTCCTTGTACATATTATTGAGATTAGTATTGATAATTTCATAAATGCACATGGCATTATTTAAATGGCTTCCTTCATCAAAGAAGGAACCCCAGTCCTCAAATAAACCCCCTCAATCACTCCACTGGACTCTCTTCTCCTTTATCTGAAGTCTCTTCTGTTACCCATTTTTTTCAGGCTTCCACATATGAGAGAAAATATACAACCACTCACTTTCTGAAACTGGCTAATCTCCCTTAACATGCTGTCCCCTAGTTCCATTCATTTTCCTGCAAATGACATAATTTTCTTCTTTGTGGCTGAATAAAATTCCATGGGGTGTATGTATCACACTTTTGCAATCCATTCATCTGTTGATGGACACTTAGGCTTGTTGAATAATTTGGCTATTATGAATTGTGCTACTAGAAACATGTATATATGTGTATCACTCTACTATTATAGGAACCCTTTTACGCTGTTGGCAGGATGGCAAATTAGTACAACCACTAGGGAGATCAGCGTGGAGGCTCCTCAGAAGATGGAAATGGAATCACCATATGGCCCAGCTATGTCACTCCTGGGTATCTTGCTTTTTGTCACTTTTATCAATAATTTGATAACAGAAAGTTTTTCTTCCTATAAGGACATGACTGTCACTAGCTTGGGAGGAGTACATGACATTCCAGGTTTCTGGAAAAATTCCTGGAGGCATCCTCAGGAGCCCTAATAATTGTGACCATCTACAGTTAGGCCCATGTGGTGAAGCTGCATACAGGAATACCTCGCCCCAACTCCTCGTCCATCTCAGATCCAGGCCAGACATGGCCACTGGGCCAGTGATTATGAGGTAGGATCGAAAATACAAATAGGTAGAAGGGATACACACAAGGAGGGGAAGGGAGACTGTAGCTTTAAATCTAAAAACTCCATGATGTCCCTCTCCTTCACCCTGAAGGTCCGTTTCCCTCCTGGCCTAAATTCCTAAAAAGGCCCAGTAAATAAAAGGTCCAGTAAATCTTAGAGCACTATACATCCGGGTAAATGGTGCGTATATTTTGTTAGCCTACACGATACATTTTAGGATGATAAGAGAAGTCTAAGCCTAAATTCTTAAAAGGTTCAGTAGATCAAGAGAGCCAAGCTCATTCTCTTCACATGCTCACCAATTGCCCACCTTCATGAAAATCCCATTAGAAGAAATACTCTGCATTCTCAAAACGCCCCTTTTCTCATTCTGGAGGTGGCCTGTGTTCTCTCTTGAACTTGTCTTGCTAACTGCCCACAAATAGACCTCTGTCTATGTCCCCTACTGGCTCCTACTGAAATTATTTTCATCACATAAGTCAAGGAACCTGCTGATCCTGAATTGAGGAATCAACCCTTCTCCCATGACCATTAAATTAATAATTCGGAAGCCGGGCGTGGTGGCGCACGCTTGTAATCCCTGTACTTGGGAGGCTGAGACTGGAGGATCTGGGTTCGCAGCCAGCCTCAGCTACTTAGAGAGGCCCTCCGCAACTTTGTGAGACCCGGTTTTAAAAAATAGGGCCGGGGGTGTAGCTCAGAGGTACAACGCCCCTGGGTTCAATCCCGGTACCACAAAAAAAAAATAAATAAAATAAATTAATAATTCTGGCAACCTGGAAACATGTTTGGCACTAAAGACAAACTCCGATCCTATCAATATATGATATTACTGAAGTTGCTTTGCAATGATCTTTTAATATATTCATTACTTCATTTTGTTATCAAAGGTCATAAAAATAGGGAGTAGTGACATTGCACATGGATGTAGAATGTGCTGGGGGGAAATTGTTCTTGGTTATTATGCTAAAAATGATGAAGCGCCGGGCATGGTGGCGCACACACTAGTAATCCCAGTACTTTGGGAGGCGGGAGACCGGAGGATCCGGGTTCGTGGCCAGCCTCAGCTCGCTCTCTCTCTTTCTCTCTCTCCCTCTCCTGTCTTTCTCTCTCTCTCTCTCTACTTAGTGAGCCCTCCGCAACTTCGTGAGACCCGGTTTCAAAATAAAGTATAAAAAATAGTGCCGGGGGTGTAGCGCAGAGGTAGAACGCCCCTGGGTTCAATCCCCGGTACCGCAAAAAAAAAAAGAAAATGATGATGAAGCAATGAAGCCAATGGCATGGGAACATGGCCGTGTATGCCATGTATGTGAGACTGAGCCACTATCAGGTTAGGAGGGAAGATAAGATAACTTTATTATTTGCACATGGCCTTGAAGTAGGAGTGGATACGTGGGAAAGGAGCTGAGATGAAACCAGCAGGATAAAGGTTAATTCTGGCTTTGGCTTCGAGTAAAGAATTCAGGAATCTGATTAGTGCTTAAATACTGGTCTCCACTGAAATTCACAGAGGTCGACTGTGGTTTTTCTCAATATTGCCATTTTTCCAAATATTTCCAGTGTTTTATTTCCCAGGCACCTAGGAGGACTTTCCTTTCCTTTTTCCATATGTATGTGGGCCATGTGCCTTGACCAAAGAAATATGAGTGAAAATAAAATGCACTACTTTTTCCACAGAGCTTTAAAAGCCAACACAAAGTTGAACATATTCTCTAATTCCTACTGGCATGGAGAGGTGGAACTGGGTGGAAAAACATCCGCCAGCAGCCTGGGTTCTGGGTTGATGACAATAAGCCAAGAAAGAGACAGGCAAGCCAGTTAAAAGGGATCTCTTGTGTGTTAAGCCTGTGAGAACTGGAGGTCAAACCCTCCCACTAGATAGCTAGCCATCACAGCAGGTACTGGGCCCTTCTTTTATGCACAACTGCAGCCAGCAGGAAGACGCCAGGAAACACGCACCACTGAGATGAGGGAGAAAATAAAATGAGGACGACATGCGCTCCATGAAACAGAGGCCCACAACAGTGAATGACAGGTCCAGAGAGCACGTCACATTAATGGCAGGAGCGGCCCCCAGAAGGGAGCTGCCACAAACCACAAAACCCAACCAAACAACACTGATGGAGTGTGTAAAATGTTTAGACATGTAGACAATGATGGCTAAGTGATTGATGGTTCTTTCAGAACATTTGAGCAGCAGGTACATGTTAAACTAAGACAATGTTTTTTTGTCATTGTTTTATTTGTGTTGAAGCTTGAACCCAGGAGCTACTTCCCCAGTCCTTTTTATTTTCATTCTTTTATTTGGAAACAGGGTCTTGTTCAGGTGCTGAGGCTGGCCTCAAAACTGTGACCCTCTTGTCCCAGTCTCCCAAGAACTGGAAATACAGGCATGCAACAGTGGACCGTGCTAGAAAACATTTAGAATTGGAAGCTATTATTAATTAAAAGAAAGAACTACAAGTCGTACAATAAAGGAAACTGCATAGCACTTGGCCCAACATGGAGCATGAGATTCACAATGATACCAGTACAAACAATAATAACGGAGAACCATATACTGTGGTAGAGCTGAGTGTTCAGAGGATGAGAAAAGTAGAGGTTAGAAATGGCTGTATAAACAAACAAATCCTTTGTCTACTAGATAGAAGAAAATAAATGCACATGGGTTGAAATGGGCATTTCAATAAATTAAATTGCAAGCATATCGCTTCAAGAATAAGGATAGAATTCAGTGAGAAGAGCTAGTTCTGGGGAGCATCCTGAAGCCTGGGAATGTGGGTTTACAAAAGGGGCTGTCGTTTCATTTTTATATTAGACTTGTAGCACTACATAATATTCTTTACATGCACATATAATAGAACTTTAACTGTGACATTTCAATTTTAGCTATATGTCTGCAACTTTACTGCCTCTAAATACATGCACTGCACACTTTTGGCATAACCAGGAGCACATCGGAAGACACATTTCTCAAGAAGCTAAAAGTAGCACGCAGGGATGCCTCAAGTGTGTGAGCGGTTCTCCGAGAAGAGCGGATTGAAGTGCTCCTGACGATAGCTAGAGTGTTTGCCAGCCGCACACATCCGAGGCACCTCTTTCTATGTTGCTGTTTTCCTATAACTCTTGAGATCCCCAGGTCCTTGTACGTCACCTGGGTTGAAGATTATTCATCTGTAATTTCTAACACACACACCCTGGCAAATGTCTTTGGAAGAACATTATCTAAAATCATTTAGAAGATAGTCATTTTTTCTTTTCTTGGTAAAATGTCAGTGTAGAGGTTTTTAAATGCTGGCTCCATGTCACCTTCGTCTACCACAAACACTCAAAATCACACCTTAAAGTCACCACGTTGCTCTGGGCTGTGGATTCATTTGCAATGTCAGCTGTAGGGAAGTCAATATTTAATGAGTAAAAACATATTTTCTAAACGAGCCCACTGGAATCGCTTCTAAAGCCAACCTGGATTTCTCCTCAGTTCCATGAATAACTTTCTGTGTCATCATCATTTCAAACGCTCAGAAATTACTCAGTCCTAAGCATGTGCCATGCGTGTATGGGGGTGTTGAATACAACCAGCTAAGTTCTTTATAATGCAGTTTCATTGTTGTCCAAGCAAAGGACGAAGGATTCTGAATTGAAAACGTATGAACAAGTCCTGTGATGCTACTGAAAGGACCGAGGGGGAGTAAAGACAGATGGAATAGCAGGCGAAAAGGCACGGGGCAGCCAGGACGGACGCCTTGGAATTACACTCAGGGAACTATGACGGGCTCGCTGTGGCTGGAGTCAGTGACGTAGGAGATGAGTAGAAGAAGGTAAAGGTATATAGAGAGAAGTTAGATATAAAGTATTATATATATAGAAGTTATATATAAAGTTATATATATATAAAAGTTATATATATAGAAGTCATATATAAAGTTATATGTAGAAGTTATATATATGTAGAATTTAGATATAAAGTTTTATATATATTGAAGTTATATATAAAGTTATATATATAGAAGTTAGATATAAAGTTTTATATATATAGAAGTTATATATAAATTATATATATAGTAGTTATATATAAAGTTATATAGAGAGAAGATAAAATTATATATAAGAAGAAAAAGTACATACACACACACACACACATATACATAGAGTATGTATACATATAGTATGTATGTGTGTGTGTGTGTTAATGGGGATGGAATCCAGGGGCATTCTACCTCTGAGCTCACCCCCGGTCCTATTTTATTTTACATTTTGAAATAGAGTCTCACTAAGTTGCAGAGGGCCTTGCTAAATTGCTGAGGCTGGCCTCAAAACTGCCATCTTTCTGTCTCAGCCTCCTTAGTACTGGGTTTACAAGTGTGTGCCATCATGCCCAGCTGAGATAAAGTTATTTAACTAGGTGTGTTGAACACCTGAACACCTCCAATTGGCAAGTCCTGCTCAATGTGCTTCACATATGACAATTCATTGATTCATGACCAGTTTATTATACTTTCATAGAAAATGGGACTCAAAATTTTTAAGGAAAAATGTGATGTAATTCATTTTTTTCTTTTGGTAATAGGAGTTGAACCCACAA
This sequence comes from Glis glis, assembly GCA_004027185.1. Taxonomy (NCBI): domain Eukaryota; kingdom Metazoa; phylum Chordata; class Mammalia; order Rodentia; family Gliridae; genus Glis; species Glis glis. The sequence continues at coordinate 15,123 of PVJS01009088.1, forward strand.
GCATTGTATCTCCAAGCTATACCCCTATATTCAGAAAAAAATATACACTTTTAACAAACATCTTGAAGTTATAAGCCAGAATTTTGAACACAAATTTGCCTTGAAGGATATATCGTCAAAGTGTTTTGTTTTGTTTTTTAGAAAGGGTCTGGCTAAGTTGCTGAGGCTGGCCTCGAAACTGCAATCCTCCTGTCTCAGCCTCCCAAGTACTGGGATTAGAGGTGTGTGCTGCCACGCCCAGTAATAATAAGACTTGCTTTAGGAAAAAATAATAATATAATACTGGTGACAGTAAAGAGGAAAGAATTAGCGTGGGGGGTACCAGCAATAAGTGTTTCAAAGGAAAAAAGTGAGTCATTGTTCACACAGGTTAATTATGAAATTTATAGTACAGTCAGTCGAGGAAATAATGACTATATAGTACAGATGAAAAATGAATCTAGAGTGAAATCAAAATACCCTGTTGTCAAAATCAAAAGATAACCACATATGTGTATGTATATATATATATATATATATATTTATGTATCAAAAGATAACCACATATGCATATAAATAAATAAATATATATATATATATGTTTCTATAATTGAGTTAAATTACTGGACAGAAAAGCCTTTATCAAATATTTGTGAAAATCATTTTCAATTTTAACCTTAAGAATAATTTTAGTGACTACATTTTAATGACTTGCATATTACTGATAGCAATGAAGATTTGTATTTAGGTATGCTAATCTTTAAGCATTCTTATTTGTAAGGATACATTTAAAAGTAATATTTTTAAAAAATTGTATTTAAAGGAATCTTGTGCATCTATTTGCAAAACAAAGTTCCTCTTTTATGTTGTTTTAATGGGAATTAAAATTGTAAGTCTTGTTTCTTTAAATTTAAGTGTACAGGTCCTCTTTTCCTAAGGTTAGACTAAGATTGGTAAATAATTAATACATTGTTATTTTTGCTTTAAAAGTAAGTTATGTGTTAAAGATTAGTGTGTGTGTGTGTGTGTGTGTGTGTTACTGGAGATAGAATCATGCAATTTAGGGGCATTCTACCTCCAAGCTACACCCCACTCCTATTTTATTTTTATTTTGAAACAGGGTCTCACTAGGTTGATGAAAATCTCACTACTTGCTGAGGCTGTCCTCGAACCTGCGATCCTCCTGTCTCAGCCTCCCAAGTATTGGCATTATAGGCCTGCACCAAAACGCCCAGCTAAAGATATTTAAATGATTGGAAAACACTTTTTATAAATTTATCCATGCAGTTCCCTTTGCCTGTGCTGTTCATCTCTTTTTGAACATCCATATTTATCTGTTTTCATTTTTATTCCCCAGAGAGCTTCTTTCAACATTTCTTGTACTAGGTGGGGCCTACTGGTGATTAATCCTCCAAATTGTGTAATTCCAAACAAGCCTTTTATTTTGTTTCCATTTTAAAAGTGTTCTTTTTTTTTCAATATAGAGGTCTAGGATGGAAGATTTTTTTCTTCCTTCAATATATCAAAGATGTTGATCTTCATTCTTTTTTCTCTTCCATTTTTTTGTGAGTAATCTGCTGACATTCTTAGCATTTCAAAACATGTTACATGTGTCTTTTACTATTGACTTATTTTACAATTTTTATCACTGGTTTTGAAAAACATCATTTTTATAGTCTTCAATTTAATGGTCTTCCCTTCCTCTTTCTCTTCTTCTGCTTCACTTTTGCCCTCCCTCCACCTGCTCCCTCCTCCTCTTCCTCCTCCTTCTCCTCCTCCATCTCCTCCTCCTCCCCCTTCTCATCCTTTTGGGCTCAGGGTTTATTGAACTGGTTGGATCTAAGTGTTTATAATTGACATCAAATTGGGAAATTTTCAACTGTTAGCTGTCCAAATACTCTTGCTCTTTGTCCCCCTGTGAATGCCAATTATTTTACATTATACCTAATAAAGTTTTCCTGAACTCAACTTACTAGTAATTTATTATTCTTTATTTTACCTATACCTTTTTGCTATGTCTTCATATATTCATTCATTACTTTATTTATTTGGTGTTGGGGATTGAACCCAGGGGCTTTCTACCTCTGAGCTACATCCCGAGCCCTTTTGTATTTCTTGTTTTGAAATGGTCTTGGTAAGTTCATGAGGATCTTACTAAGTTACTGAGGCTGCCCTCAAACCTGTGATCCCTCTATCTCTTTATTCAAATAAACACCTTGGAGTCATAAGCCAGAATTTGAAACACAAATTTGTTTTGAAGGATATAACCTCAAAATGTATAGTTGCAGAAAAATTCATGGATAAACAATTTAAAATTCAGGGAATAAAAAATTATCCTTTCAGGAAAATTTTCTGAATAACTAACAAATACTCCTCCAAGTTTTATACAAGACGATATGCTATTTCCGAAACCTGGCAGAGATTGTATAAAAGAGAATACATTTTAAATAGATCTTCTTTTTGAAGAAATAGCAATATTTTATTTTGCATTTAGTTCAGTTTTGTAGTGGTAGTGGTCCCCACTGAACGTGCCTGTATTTAACACAGCTCCTCCCTTTGAGCCAGTGGGGACCCAAAAGTTCTGTTTCCATCTGTGAGCTCTGCGAATTTTCTGGATTATGATTCTCACATAACTCTTTTCCAGAAACCTTTTCATTTGCCCTCTTCTGTGAAATTTCAACCTACGCATGCCAAAGGCTCCAGGCCAAACCGATGTGGATTTCAGGAGCATTGCCTCGCAGTATCTCCTCTGCACTCATCTTTGAGTGCAAAGTGTCTGCGCCACTCAGCATGATTGCCAGTTTTTATCTGGATTCCTTTTCCCTCGGCCGCTGTGTAGAAATTTCCTTTGCCAAATAGTGTGAGGAAACATGAACTTCCTTTTCCATCTCTCCACCTTCATAGCCCTCCATGTCCTGTTACATGATTCCTAAACAAAATTTAACCCATGTTGTCCAATCTTGAAGATATTGGTACTAGGAATTCCACTGTGTGATTCTGAACACAATGGCATACTCAAAGCCAGAAATAAAAATTGTCTGATTATCATTTTCATAAGATACACTAGTAACATAGTCATGAAGATTACAAGTATGATTCTGCTCATTCTCCATCTTCCCCTTAGACAAAGATGCTAAGAACATTACACGTTACCAAGTGAAAGGAAAAACATTTGTGTGTACTAAATGCAGAAACGTACTTTCAAACTCTCATTGAAAAAGGTTGTCCATAAAGAATCATGGATAAAATGATGCTTAAACACATGTGCGTGTGGTATACACACATACACACAGTGAGTTCTTATAGCCAGCATTACATACCCCCAATTATTGCCCATCTTAGGTGTTGAAGTTGTAGTACATAAAATAGTTTCTAATTTTTATATATTTTCTCTTGGTAAAATGTCAATACTTCATGTAGAATAAAAAAAAATTAAAATATAACATATAAGGAAATATTCAAGGATTTGAAAGGAATCAGTTGTCATATTTTACAGTGATATAATATTTACATAGATGAACTCTTTCTTAGGTTGAAATAACCAAAGGGATTTAGAGGATTGTTTCTTTCCACAATGCTATTTATTAGACATACTTTGAATTATAAAAGAAATCACACTTTCATGGCAGAGAAGAATTCTGGTTGTTAAAATTTATAAAATAGTAGTGTTTAATATATGGCATTATAAATTGTTAAAATACCACAATAAACAACAAGGAAAATAAACATAGGACTTGGCAAGTCGGTAAAATTAAGACTTTGAAAAATGAAAAGCTGGAATTTAAAGAATATCTAACATGAGCAAAATCATTCCATGGTGTAAAATTAAAATTCCCTAAAAAAGTTCCAGGAACAAATACAATGAATCTAAAGGAAAATATAAAGCAAACATGGTTGTGCTTGCCTCTCATCCCTGCACGTGGGAGGCTGAGACACGAAAATAGAAGGTTCAATACCAGCACTTAGTAACTTTGAGAGATCCTCCTTCAAAATAAAAAAAAAAGGTTGGGAGTGTAGCTCAGATGTAGAGCAACCCCACCCCCATCAAATTCCCAGTAGAACACACACACATACACACAGACACAGACACACACACACACACACACACACACACACACACACACAAAGGAAAACAGTAGATATACAGCAGTAAGGCCGGGCGTGGTGGCGCACGCTTGTAATCCCAGTACTTTGGGAAGCAGAGACTGGAGGATCCGGGTTTGCAGCCAGCCTCAGCTCTCTCTCTCTCTCTCTCTCTCTCTCTCTCTCTCTCTCTCTACTTAGTGAGGCTTCCGCAACTTCGTGAGACCCGGTTTCAAAATAAAGTATAAAAAATAGGGCCGGGGGCGTAGCGCGGAGGTAGAAGGCCCCTGGGTTCAATCCCCGGTACTGCAAAAAAAAAAAAAAAAAAAAAGATATACAGCAGTAACAACTATCTGATATCACTAAAATATTAAGAATGACATACCACATTAATAAATCCACAAGAACACTGTGAAGATAAAATTATTTTTGTCTCCCAGAAAAAAAATAATGATTTTTTTCAAAAAACAAAAATTCAAATCCTCTGCTCCTTTCTGTCTCCCAGCACTGACCACCTAACTGCCATGGCTAAGCCCCAATTCTCAGAGGCTCAGAATTTGCAAATAGTCCAGGGAAAAAGCTTGAAATCCTCACAGCCCCTCTGCATCTCCCCTCTCCAGAATCGTCAGCCATTGCTTTGTGGTTAGTTCATTTTCTTAAGAATTTAATTGGATGGAAATCTTATGTAAATATTTTATTGATGCACAACATACACAAAATAACAACACTTAGCCATAAGTACACTGTGGCAAGAATTTTTCACAATGGGATAACCGTGTGATCATCGCTGGGGTCAACAACAATGGGATAACCGTGTGATCATCGCTGGGGTCAACAACAACATAACATTGTTGAATCCACAAACCTTCCCTATGTGGTCAAATCTACCACCACCTCTGCCCAACCCGTGCTCCAGTAGAAACACTCTTCTGGTTTGTTTTTGAAGTATATAAGAAGTCACACAGTAGTCTCTTCTTTTTATCTTCATTTGCTTAATGTTAGATTTGTGAGTCTCATCCACATTTTCTGCAATGTTTTGCACTCTGTCTCAACCTGCTTTGCTCTTCCTTCTCCTCTGTTTTTTTTTTTTGGCAACATTATAAATATCCATTTCTTCAGATAATGGAGGAGAAACTCCAGTAGAGCAAGGGAAGTCGTCTAGGGGAAGATGGGGGAGAATCAATGAAGAAATCACTCCCATTGACATTATGTACATATGTGAGAATACCAATGTCAATGGGGAAGGGGGGTAAGAGGGGAGGGACCTGGGGGAAAGCCCACCAAGTGCTGTGTGCATGTATGTCACTATCAATATGAACTACATTATGATGGGAGACTATAATGCACCAATAAAAGTATAAAATAAAATAAATAGACATTTCTGCACTTTATCATGCAATTGAATTTACATCTCTATTCCCCCATCAGCTTTTGATTTAAACATCTACCCATCCCTCTAGAACTTAGTATTTAGAATGTAGGAGCCCAGTGTGGTGGCACACGCTTGTAATACCAGTACTTGGAAGGCTGAGACAGGAGGATCGCAGGTTCGCAGCCAGCCTCAGCTACTTGGTGAGGCCCTCCGCAACTTAGTGAGACCCTGTTTCAAAATAAAGAACCAAATAGGGCTGGGAGTGTAACTCAGAGGTAGAATGCCCCTGGGTTCAATCCCTAGTACCACAAAAAAAAAAAAATGTAGGAAAACTGAACAAGGCTTTGACAGTCCTGACTTTCTTTTCTTCCTTTGTTGCAGATCTCTAAATAGAATCAATCTGGAAATTTCCTTTACTCTGATATTAATTACCTCCAATCTAAGAGGGAGTAGTTACAACTGATTTTACCTTAAATTACACAGTAGTGGTAAAGAACATGGATTTGAAAGCCAGAGCGCTAGAATTGGTTTACAGATCTTACTCTTACAATTTGATATTTGGTATTTAGGTGACCTGTTATGTTTGCTTGCCAATTATTAGTATTATTATCATCATTACTACTATTACTCCTACTGCATATACTATCCTTAATTAATCTCAAAATACTACTAGATATTTTTTACATTTTCATGGTACAGACTTAATTAGTTGTTAAAAGATTGAATAAAATGTCAACATTTAGTGAATTTAAAAACTCTTATTATTATAATTTTCATATATTTTACATTTTATAGTTTTAACAGAAATAACTCCAAAGGAGACTTCATCTATCAATTCACAAAATATCTATTTTTGACTTTAATAAATTATTTACGTAATCAGTAAAATAAAATGATCTCTATTAATCCACCTTTGCCACATAGAATGATCTTCACTGTGTAGAATAGTCACTTTATGTAATCATTTCCTTTTCCTCAAATGAAAAGTCACTGTGCATATACATCAACTAAGTGGTACTTTTGAATGTCTAACATTTTCATACTTGGAATAATTTATTTAAATCCTATGAGTTTATGGAATAAGAAGCTTTTAAACTTCATATATCTAAAATCCAAATTCTCTTGCCAAATTATCGCTATTTCCTGGGGAAAAAAAGCCAAACTATCCTCACTGTACTTTTGGCATCAGTTTTGCAGTTCTAAAAAGTGAATTATTTGAGTTATTGAATAGATATTGTATTTAAACTCAATAATTTCTAAAACATACTTCTCTTTTTTTTTTTTGCGGTACTGGGGATTGAACCCAGGGGCGTTCTACCTCCGTGCTACAACCCCGGCCCTATTTTTTTTATACTTTATTTTGAAACCGGGTCTCATGAAGTTGCGGAGGGGCTCATTAGGTAGAGAGAGAGAGAGAGAGACAGGGAGAGAGAGAGAGAGAGAGAGAGAGAGAGAGAGCTGAGGCTGGCCATGAACCCGGATCATTCAGTCTCCGCCTCCCAAAGTACTGGGATTACAAGCGTGCACCACCACGCCCAGCTAAACATACTCCTCTTTGACTCAGGGATATGGAACTATAAGATTTTATAGATGCAAGTAAGTTTAATCTCATTGTTATTGTTCAGTAATTATGTGAGCTATAACCAACTAGAGGCAAAGCTGTTGTAATTAGTTCATGAATTACATATAATCAAAGCTATACATAAAAAATTGGTGGAAACTCATTATTTGCCATTTGCCATCTTCCAGCAGATGAATTTCAGTAACATAAATCTTTCTCCTTGCTTGTCAGTCGTCTTGTATAATAGAATGTATGTTTCCTATCAGGCTCGTAGAAACGAAGTGATTTCTACCATGGGTAGAAAGGAGTGGAAATGCCTACAGCTCAACATAGATTTTAAAAAGCTGAGAATTTGGAAGCACAGTAAGATTACAGAGCCCACGATCAGTTTGGTGTTATATTACTATTGTTTGGTAACAGGATTGAATATGCACAAGAATCTTCAGTTTATAATAAATTGAGTTAAATGGGCTTGCAATGTGGAGTGAGATTTCACCATTCAAGGATGTTACAACTATTATACTGTCTTACTGTATACACTAAGGCATTTGAAAGCGTGCTCTAAATATAAAATAATGTATTTTCCCTTTCTCTTTTTGTCCTTCCTGCAGCTCTTTCCAGTGAATTTAAAATTTCTTTAAGATAATATAGTATACTTGTTGGTATCTTCAAAGAGAATAGTTAGGAAGCGTAGGTAGTAAATAAGATATAGAGTCAGACAGTCAGATAGACAACACCCTCAGACAGAATTTGATGCCATGGATAGAAAGGTTGCTGGCCTTGATGATAGAAACTGTAATCACTCCACTAAAATATATTAAATAAGCAGGAAAGCCTGGTGGTGAATGGCTGTACTTCCAGTACTTGGGAGACTGAGACAGGAGGATCACAGGTATGAGGACAGCCTCAGCAACATAGTGAGACACTCAGAAACTTAGTGAAGACCCCGTTTCAAAACAAAACAAAACAAAACAAAAAAAAATAAATAAAATTAAAAAGGACCGGGGATATATCTCAGAGGTAGAATGCACCTGGGCTCAATCCCCAGTACCACAAATAAATAAATAAATAAATATATAAACAAACAAACAAGCAACCATCTATACTAACTATAACTCATACTAAATGTCATAGTTTTTATTTCTCATTGCACAAGTCTACTTTAAAATAGCAAAACTGATTATAGAAGCATTCATGTTTGAATTTCAAGTAAAAGTCGGGGAGGGAGAATGTCTTAGAATATTACTGAGGTTTATAGATTTATTTAAGTATTTCTGAAAATCAAGGATCTATACTAATGGTATTCAAATTCAATGTGGTATCATTCAAACTTTGAGGAAAGTATATCTGAAACATTAAAAAACTTATTTCCAATTTGACTAGAAAATTCAAAAAGTTGTGTGGGTTGCTTGACACGGGTCTGTGGGGAACTAAATGTTATTTCTATGAAACTTGGCTGCTGTTGGTGTTTGGATTATGCCTGAACAAAAGCCAAGTGCTTTAGAATTTTACATCAGGAAATGAAACTTTCTCAGCATCTCTGTAGTCACAGGTGTGTACTCTTCTCTCCTCTTGCCAAAATGCCCTATTTTTATGAATTTTAAACTGTATTCTTTTATTGTCCCATTTTGTCAAATGAGATAATTTTTTGCAAGAGTGGATAATTCTCAGTTGAATTTTTCCACATTTTAGTAGAAACATTTATTTAAGATGAACTCCAATTTACTTATTTTTATCTGTTAAATGAAGTAAAAGGAAACATAGAGTTTAATTCAATACAATTAATAAATACGCTGAATTGAACTCTTCAGGGTTAAACTATAAAGTAAGGTGAATGATCATCTGTTAAAAATTTCACATTTAAGAAGCATCTGTGTTTTAAATTGTAAGCATGAGCCAGGCCTGGTGGCACACACCTGTAATCCCAGTACTTGGCAGGCTAAGACAGGAGGATCGCAGGTTCAAGGACAGCCTCAGCAAGTAGTGAGACTCTCATCAACCAAGTGAGACCCTGTTTCAAAAATAACAATAAAATAGGGCTGGGGGTATAGCTTGGAGGTAGTTCTGGGTTCAATACCCAGTATTACAATAAATAAATAAATAAATAAATAAATAAATAGTATTATACATGTATGGATGATTTAAAATGTCAACAAAATGAAGAGGTATATATATATATTAATATTATACAAGTCTTTCTGTCTTTTCTTAATCTAATTCTCCACCAATCCTCAGAAGTAAGCATTAAGATTTTGTAATGATTTCCTTTAGGTACACATGTGTCAAGCTATTTTGCCTTTCTTTTATCAGTTAGCACCTAATTCAGAAGCTCTACTGTATACTTACCAATGAACAATAGCTAAATTCTGACACTTTGTGTTTGTGTCTTCTAGCCCTCACATCCAAGTTTCTCCCGCTCTGTTTTGTTTTGCAGGAGGCTGACATTTCCCCCCAAATTTTCTAGCTTTTTGCCAGGTCCAGCAAACCTGTTTTGATCCATAAATAAAGGAAACATTGACGAGTGGGCCAGACTAGAGAAGTCTTGTCATCTCTCCACTTTTCTGTTTTTGATGACCTCTTTTGGGGCCCAGAGGAGGTACAGGACAGCAGTAAGGACATGACCCCACTCATCTCCCACAACTGCAGATGAGCACTTAGTTATCTAAGCATGACTAGGCAGGTCACCCCACACAGCCGCAGATGTGTAAGATAGTTATAAGACTAGAAAAAAACACAAGACACACGTGCATGTCACACTGGCATGGACACGTGCTATTTTGCCCAGAACATTAGATAAGGGAAAGGTCTGTAAAATAAAGCTGCTCCTCTTCTCCTGATGGCGACCTCATGTGCATTCTTCTCTTTGGGCATCTCACCGCCGAAACCTCCCCTGCAATCACAGGTGACCACTAACACTTGGTGTAGTTGGCAGGATGAGGTGAGTGCCCCCAGCACCCCTCTGGAGGAGCAGCCCAGGGTAGAGGAGATGTGGCCCCCGGCCTCCCTGTGTAGTGGAATATCTGGTGGTGTGGAGCCCACCAGAGGACTGGGACAATGTACCTCTGTATAGAGCATGGGATATAAAACAATTTTTAGGAACTCATAAACAGCTTGTTTAGACATGCCAGAATATAGCTCAGCCAACTTCAGAAATTCATAAACAACTTGTTTAGACATGCCTGCATATAGCTTCAGACACTTGTCTGAACATGTCAGCATAGGACTCAGAACAGCACGTCTGTGCTGCAGTTGAGAATGGACCATTGGATCATAAAATGCCTTCTCACCTCTGATGAACTTACGTCATCAATGCATTTGGACTACTGACAGGAGTCTGGCAGGGTTTGAAAAGCCTGGATGAGCTTGCCAAAGACACTGGGAAATGCCCAGAAAGTCCTATAAAGACATCAGTCTTCCTAGGAGCAGCACGCTGAGCTTTGCCTACCACCACGGCAGTGTACCTGTGTGTACGACTCCAATCCAGTGACTTGCTCTAGTCCTGCTCTTCTTGCTGACTGAGGATCAGTATTACTCCAATGTACCTGGCACCTGGGCCAACTCCTGAATTGCCTCTTCCATTCCTGGACTTGGTTCATTAATTCTCACTCCCTGTTTATTTGCATTGTATTATTTTGCTAATTAACTGAAATGCTCTAAGTTTTACAATGTATATCTTGTCTAGCACATGTATTCAACCTAAATTGTTAGAATTGTTAGTGTGAAGTGATTATTTGATGCTCATTCTTTGCTAAGTGGCTTTGGCAAAGCAGTCACCCAGCATCTGAATTTAGCTTAACTTTACTTAGCCAATTTCCTGATAGGTTCCTGCATGCTATAACCTTTGAATGTTGAATAAACCTTGTGACTTTGTGGAAAGACACAAATTGTGTGTGAAGTGACTTACTGGTCTTAGGACCCTGCGTCCCATTGCTCACGACAATGTCACCAGCTGGATGCAGTCTGGAGGGTGTTAGAAGCACTGGAGTCAAACATCCCAGTGGTGCACAAAGAGGCATCTGGATGGGTGGTCTGCATGTCCCTGGTGGTGATGCAACACATCAGCCATGACATTCAGTAGCTGACACAAGCTGTGGCAACAGGAAGAAGACTGGGAGGCTGGTGGCATGGACCACAGAAAGACGAGGCTAAGGTGAGGCAGGAAGCCATTCCCACAGCCACCCCCGCAGCCACCCTGGGATGAGTGGACCCAGCAGCAGCTGCACACAGTGGCAGCAACAGCTCCTAGACACCATTGCCACCTACGAGGAGCAGATAGCCAGCCAAACGAAGTGCTCCTGGCACTCTGGTTCCTGGTACTCTGTCACTCTGGCTTCACCTGAACCAAAGGTATATCTCTTTTATTCCAAAAAAAAAAAAAAAACTGAGGGAAAATCCTGAGAGATAAATGTGGCTGACTTTCTCCCAGATTAGGGACTCAGTTGGGATACCTGATTAGTGGGGAACCGGATGACCTGAGGCCCCATGTGGAATTGACTATTTACTGGTCCACCCCCTTGTATTGGTCAGATCAACAGAATTCACAGAATGAAGAAAGGAAGGGAGGAAGGAAAAAAAGGATTTATTAGATTAACTCACAATGTAGTCCTGAATTTTGACTGCACGTGAAAAGTCAGAGGAATCAGCAGCTGGTCGGGCGGTCTAAGAGCCGGAGCCCCAGGATTGAAGCAACCACCAATTCAGTCCAGTCCAAGATGTGAAGATAAGGATGCTCTTTGGAGAAACGATGGTGAAGTTTCAGTTCGAAGAGCTGGAGGTTGACGATCTCAGACGAGAGCAGAAGATCAAGAAGTTCTCCAAGGAAATGGCGAAGTTGGAGACTGAGGATCTCAAATGAGAGCAGATGCATTTTCCTCAGGAAGAGTCGCAGCTCAGCTCTACGGGGCTTTCTCCTTCTTTTTATCTAAGTCCTACACCTATCAGAACCCTGCTACCCACATTTAGGGCAGGACTTCCAGTTCAATCTGCTGTTATACAACCAAAGTCACATGATCTTAAGAGGGTCAAGTTGACAAACCAGAGCAAATATCACACCCCTCCATGTGCACTATTTGATGCAGGAGCAGACAGCACCCTCCTCTTCAGCAACCCGGACAAATTTATCAGACCTAAAGTTGTCATAGAGGGCTATGAAGGCCATCGCATTACAGTTTGATGTGTTCCAGTGGCTTCTTTGCAAATTGGACATCTGCATTCTATGCAATATGATGTGTATATATCCCCCATAGCTGAGTGTATCCTGGGGGTGGACATGTTACAGGGATTGACTGTGCAGACAACTAGCAGAGAATTCCAGCTATGGGTGCATGTGGTAAAAATGAGGGGACATCCCCATCACGCTCCCTTACAACTCACCCAAGCCATGAGGACTGTGAATGTACAGCAGTACAAATTACCAGGGGGGCATGAGGAAATTGGTCAAATGTTACTGAAGCTAGAAGAAGCAAGTGTAATCTGCCAGATTCATAGCCCATTCAACTCTCCCATATGGCCAGTGTGAAAACTTGATGGTTCCTGGCTCATGGCAGTGGACTATTTGGAGCTGAATGAAGTGACACCACCCATGTATGTAGTGGTACTCAACATTTCAAAATTGATAGATCATCTGTTGCATGAACTTGGACAGTTCCATTACATTGTAGAACTGGCGAATGCCTTTTTCTTCATTGATATTACCCTGGAAAGCCAAGAACAATTTTCTTTTACCTGGGAAGGGTGGCAAAGGACCTTTTTGATATTGCCCCAGGGATACCTACATAGTCCCACCTTATGTCATGGGTTGATGACACATGATTTAGCCTCTGGGTGGAAGCCTGAGACTGATGCTAACCTCTGATTCTGTTACAGAGTTAGAGGCAGCTGCATGCAGCCTCTGAGCCACTCTCCAAGAATGGGGATGGGCTGTCAACCAAGACAAGGTCCAGGGACCTGGGTGTTCCATCAAATTCTTGGGAATTGTCTGGTCAGGTAAGACAAAAGTGATGCGTGAAGCAGTGATAGATAAGATACAAGTGTTTCCTCAGCTGGAAACAGACAGTTACAAACTTATCTGGGTCTTTTGGGGATTTGGAAAATGTTTATACTTCATTTACCTATGCTTATGCACCTCTTACTCAGTCATGTGGACATAACCATTTTTCCTAGAACCCTATATAAGGGACAGGCTTGTAGAATAAAGCTATTGTTTTCCTGATGGCGACTCTGTGTGCTATCTTCTCTGGGGATTCCACCACCAAAGCCTCCGGTGCAACCACAGCTGGCCTCTGACGCCTCTCCAATAGCTGCATTTCCTTGGTGGCTCCAGCTCCCTGAAGTCACTTCCTTTTGTAGCCCCTGCAGCTGGGAACTCCAAATCCCCTTATCTGCCTTCTGGACTCCTCCATTTTCCTTTTCAGGCCTCTATTGCTGTTATTAACAGCTGGAATGTCTCATTCTTCTCTGTATACCCTTTTAACCTTTCTATCAGTTTTGCAAACAGCTATCATATTAAATCCCTTCTACCAAATAGCATGGAATGGGTCTTATTTTCTTGGTTGGACACTGATTTGTAGAAACTAAAATGTAATAAATATAGGTCTTCTATGTTATTTTGAGGTGTCCTGAACAAAATTGGTGTTTTATATTTTACTTTTCCCCATGTGATAAGCAGTCATATCAGCAACATGGATTGAAGAGTCCATCTGGACCTCCTATTTCACAATGTCATCATATTATGAGATATTATAATTTTATATAGACTTTAGCCTATTTCTTTGCTCTCTTATTTTCTTTGGTCTGTTTTTCTATATAGTCACTAATACTATAGAATTCTATTTAATGTAGCACTATGGTTTATTTTGATATCTCTTTAGAATGAATACCTCACCAAATATTGTCTTTAAACTTGTATTAGCTTTAATTGACTCCTTACTTGTCAATGTAAAGTTTAGGACAAGTATGGTAAGAATCTCCTGAAATTCTACTGGCATAGCAAAACATTACAGGTCCATCAAGGGAAGACTGATGCTCTTTTCATACTCTATTTCCCTACTTATGAATATTGTATGTATCTACATTTATTTGAGTCTTCTGCACTTTTCAAAATGCTTCATTTTCATTTAAGTTAGTATGAAATATGGATTAATTTGCATCTTACTGAGTACAAATTGTTGATTGAACTATCATCTCTATTATTTTAGTATATAATAATAATACCTATAAATAAAAATGTTATTTCTTCCAATCCCTGTGATTTTATTTTACTTATTTGCATTATATCATTGAATTAATACAAATGTATTATACTGAACAGAAACAAAGAAGGCATATTGTTTTACTCTTGACACTAACAGAGCAACTATTCCATGGGAAGAAAAGTAGTTTAATATTTTCTCGTAGATATGTTTCATTAGATTTAAATCATTTATCTCTCTTCCTAGTTTTGTAGAAAGGATTTCATGTTATTACTGAATAAATGTTTAACTATTTTTATTTGCTACTTAATTTGTAAAATCAATATTACCCTATAATCCTATTGGATACAATTTAATTGGTTTATAAGATCATTATTTTGCATTATATGTTATTTGTGTTTGTTTGTTTATTTATTTACTTACTTACTTATCTTTATTGTGGTACTAGAGATCAAACCCAGGGACATTCTACCTCTGAGCTACACCCTCAGTCCTATTTTATCTTTTATTTTAAAACAGGGTCTCACTAAATTGCTGAGGGACTATCTAAGTTTCTGAGGCTGGTCTTAAATATGTGATCCTCCTGTCTCAGCCTCCCAAGTACTGGAATTACAGGCCTGTGTCACCAAGCCAGACTTGTGTATTATAGTTAAATTTTTAAACTATATGTAACCGTTTAAAACAATGTAAGAAATTTATAGTTACTCATGCCTTTATATATTATATATCCAATTAGCAGCAAATTTTATTTCCAGAAACCAAAAACTAAATGTATCATTTTTAAATTAATACAAAAAATGAAATTAGTTATACTAAAATGTATATGCAAGTGTACACACAAACAAATCTACTCCTTAAATGTAATATTTTTTCATATCTAGACTTTCTGTGTGTGTATTTGTGTCTCTGTGTGTGTGTTCCCTGACAAAACAAAGCAGACAAATAAATCACTGGATAAATTTTAATGAGGCCAGGTACTGTGGCAATATCTGTAATTCCAGTACTTGGGAGGCTGAGACAGGAGGATCACAGGTTCAAGGCCAGCCTCAGCAATTTAACAAGATCCTATTTCAAAATAAGAAATAAAATAAGACTAGGGGTATATGTCAGAGGTAGAGCACTCCTAGGTTCAATTCCTAGTACCACAAAAATAATATTAATGAGGGTGTTAGGATTTTTAACTCTTAGTTTTTCTATACTAAAATAACTTTTCATTTGACTATCACTATTATATGATGGCTTATCTAAGTATATGTGGTATTACAGCGGTTCACTTTGTCACTTTGAAGATACAAATTTTCAAAGTATGTTTGGTATTGTCCATATTACCAAGTGAACTGTCATTCTTTTTTTTAATTTAGTACATTTTTTTATATTTAACCAATACATCTTTATCTTTAGTGGTGTAAAATTTTCCTTCTGTATCTAGTTTGGATATATTTTTATTTTTCTCTTTTTATTCAGAACTCGTCTTTTCTTAGAATTCATGATTTTCTTCGTACCTGAATAATTCTCAGAAGTTAGTCCTTCAAATTTTGCTTCTTCACTATTTCCTTTCATGTCTCATTCTAGGAATCCAATTAGAAGTTTTCTCAAGCTGTTAAATGTGTCTTTCATTTCCCCTAACATTTTTCACATATTTTAAGAATTTTGATATTTGAGTTGTGTTGTTTGAGAATCCTGAGGAATAATTTTAACATTTCATATTTTTCCAGACTATAGCTTATTTCAACTATTATTATTTTAAATATAATAAATATAATTTTATTTGTATGACTCATATCCATGTTTTACCCACCTTTTGCTTTAAATTTCTACCTATATAATCCTATATTTTCCTTTTTTTTGTGGTGCTGGCGATTGAATGTAGGACATTGTACATGCTAGGCAAGCACTCTACTACTGAGCTATATCACTAGCGCTGATTCTATATTATTTTCTTATTCTGTCATGTAATGTCATCTCTTCATTTCATTTTGACATATTTGAAACACATGTACTAATTTTCTGATTGATTTTCTTGACTTTTTTTGTATTGAGAATTTTGTTCGCAGACGACTTTTACATATGGATTTTTAGCTGTAATAAGGGATTCAGGTCCCCAATTCTATAATTACATTAGGAATGTATACAATTCTGTGTCTTAGTTCAGCAGTCAGCTAATCTTAGATCCTGAATTAAATCACTTAGAAGGTGAACCAGGATATGTATTTTTTAAGTACCCTATACTGATTTAGGGTTGCTAAAGATAATTTTTCATGTCTAGGTTTGTGTCATTCTCAATATTAAGGACAAAACACATAACCAAGTCTAGTATAACATTTAAAAATGAATATAAGTACACTAAATTCAATTTAGGGTCTCTGGTTATTTATTACAGTAAAAGGTTATGATTATGCTATAGTGCTGAACATTTTACAGCGTGCTCTTAATAGAGTGCACTTTCAAGTCATTCCCTGCTTTTATTCATGTGTTTATTGTTTAAACCTGTTGAGTTTGAGTGTTTGAAAGTGTGCTATTATATATGATGGATGAGGCTACATTATGAAGGCTGGGGAAGTTATTGAGATGCTGCATTTTACATTTTATTTGATGGACTTAAGCTGATGATCCATGAAAATCCTGGTGTACTGCTAAGAGGAAAAAACAGACTAAAGCAAGAAATAACTTGTGTCAGCAGAAGGACATGGAAATCAGTAGGTGGTAGCCAACTGTAACTCCAAACCTATCTAACATTCTTAGTTAGCCATCTAGAAGATTATTAACCAGGAACTGACAATCCTGGATAGAATGGGAATACAAGGGCAATGGAGAAATACAGAAATAAAACCAAATCCAAAGTCGCTCTTGAAGAAGATTCTAGCTATTTTAACAAAACATACAGAAGGGTTAACTGAACGTGTAATAGATTTAGGAGATGACTATCAGTATATCTAACTGGACATAAATACTATTCAGTAAAACGTCTTTCCTTCTTTGTTTTTAAAAGGCTGCAGTGTGATTAAATTTATAATCAAAATAAAGGACATTTTAACCAAAATTGAAGTGGTTAAGACTCCCAAAGAAATATGGAGCTTTTAATTTAAAACACTACCAGAACCAGAATTCTTAGATAATAATGTTATTATAATTATTTAACTTTTGCAAATAGAGGTGGCTATTATTTAGAAGAATTCTGTATAATGTGATACTCTAGTCTGAATACCATTTCCTTACAAATATTCATCTCTGATCTTGATTTTGGGAAGAGATCTAGATGAGCCATCCTTTTGTTCTTGAAAAAATATGTAACCCATTCTCTCAGCCTGGCCTCAACAGAGAGTGGTATTGAGGCGATCTCATTCCTCAGAGTGAGAGAGAGAGGAGGAAAGGGGCAGACAGTAATGGATGCATTGTCAAGCTGACTGCTGCTATGGGTAACTAAGAGATAAAATGGAGAAAGTGTTTGTTCATTAGTCCCTCTTCCTATTGTCCACTTTAGGGCATTGACTTTACTGGTGCCATGTGCAAGGTAAGGTTCAATTTCCTCAGTTCATTCTCCCATAGCCCTATTTCCAGTAATGTTGCAGTGTTACCAAGGGCCTGCAGCACTGATCCTAACACTTGGGCATGGGGGTGCTCAAGTCCCCCCTTATCAGCTTACACTATGTGGTCTATCGTTTTCATTGTTCCTTTTTATCAGGACCAGAACTAGGGTAAAGAATTTGTCTCAAGTGCAAAATTAAAGAGTGCCATACAAAATCATTTATGTAATACTTTAAAAAAAATAAAATTTACACCCTCCCCCCCAAAAAGCCATAAAAAACATGCTGAACAAACTATCGCCATTTATTAACAGATTCAGAATCTGTGCCAAGCCGGGCGTGGTGGTGCACGCTCGTAATCCCAGTGCTTGGGAGGCTGAGACAGGAGGATTGCAGGTTTGTGGCCAGCCTCGGCTACTTAGTGAGGCCCTCTGCAACTTAGTGAGACCCTGTTTCAAAGTAAAGAATAAAAATAGGGCTGGGGTGTAGCTCGGAGGTAGAATGCCCCTGGGTTCAGTCCCCGGTACCGCACACATACACAAAAGAATCTGTGCCAAGCTTCCTAGTTGGTCTTCATATGCTCTTTTCTTTCCATATCATGTGATCCTGTGAAAACAAAAATCCCCTCATCATCTGTCCATAAGACTACCATAACGCTGGGCGTGGTGGCGCACGCTTGTAATACCAGTACTTTGGGAGGCGGAGACAGGAGGATCCGGGTTCGAGGCCAGCCTCGGCTCTCTCTCTCTGTCTCTCTGTCTCTCTCTGTCTCTCTCTACCTAGTGAGGCCCTCCGCAACTTCGTGAGACCGGGTTTCAAAATAAAGTATAAAAAATAGGGCCGGGGGTGTAGCGCGGAGGTAGAATGCCCCTGGGTTCAATCCCCAGTACTGCAAAAAAAAAAAAAAATGACTACCATAGCTTTTCATTAAACTCAAAACAAAATGTCAACGCTTACTGCGTCAATAAGAGATGACCTGATATGCTCCTGCCTTCCACAGCTTGATGAGCCACAGTCTAGTCTTCAGTATGGGATTCACTTGTACAGTTGAGTTTTGAGTATTCCCACACTAACTTTAGATGGCCACACATGCATATTTCTGAATATATGTTTAGAGTAAAATGGTGAAAGGGTCTCAATTTACATAACTGACATCAACTTATAAGGGTTTGAGTTGGTACAACACCTCATCAATACCTGGACATTTCTGGTTTGGCTTTTTTCTTCTTTTTTTTAGTAATTCTGGTTAGCATGCAGTGAGATATTTGTGTGTGTGTGTGTGTGTGTGTGTGTGTGTGTGTGTGTGTCTGTATGTGAGCACATGGTATGTATATTAAGATATTAAAATACTAGGAAATCATAGTATGCCAGGGCATTGAATGGGCATATTAAAGCACATATATATTTATATATCATATATTATGCAGTAAATAATTAGAGAAAGTATAGAGTAAAAATAAACCTGTTACACACATATACATATAAATAGCTATATATTTATGTATACATATATACATATATACAGATCTCTAATGACTAAAAAATAAACCTATTTACTATATATTAGTAGCTCTCTAATGACTAAAAGAGGACAGTTGGTTACTATTCTGGCCAGTTAATATCAGTTTTCTGTCCCTGTTTCAGTCCAAATATTTTCTCCAGGATATTGGTCTTTTCTTGCTGATTTATGAGAATCAATAATTTGTCAGATGAGTGCATTAGAGCTATCTTCTCTCACTTCATAAATTATCATTTGCTTCTGTTACATTTTTATGCTTTAATGAATTTATAGTGTGTGATCCTAATGACATTCTATAACTCTCAAACTCTGCAAGTGTTCATACCAATTTGGTTCAATTTAATTTGCATATTTTATTGTGTCTCTTTCTAATTTATTTCTGTTAAAATATATTAACTTTGTTTAAATTTTTTGTGTTTTGTTTTTCTACATTCCTGAGGTGACTACATATTTCAATTATGTTAATTTTCTTGATGATGACTATAGTTAGTAATGTTTATTTGGTGTGTGTGTGTCTGTGTGTGTGTGTGTGTGTGTGTGTGTGTGTGTGTGTTACTGGGGATTGACCCCAGGGGCATTATACCTCTGAGCCAGCCCTTTTTATTTTTGTTTTGAGAGTCTCACTAGGTTGCTCAGTCTTGCTATGCTGCTAAGGCTGTCCTCAAACTTGCAATCCTCCTGTCTCAGCCTCCTAAGGACTTCAATGACAGTTGTGTGTCACCATTCCCAGCCAGTAACATTGTATTATACACTGAAAGAATAGATTTTGGGAGGCAGTGTAGTGGGATCAGGAGGGAAACACACCAAGTGTTGCGTGCATGTTTGCTTCTATCATTCTGAACCTCATTATGATATAAAATTACAATGCATCAATAAAAACATATTAAAAAAAGAAATAGTAGATTTCAGGTGCTCTTTACCCACCCCCACCCCAACATAAGCTAACTGTATGACATGGGATATGTTAATTTGATCAACATAAATATAAACAATTCATTTGATCCCAGATAGAATTCTGATGCCTTGATTTTAGTTCATACATTGTATGCATGTAGATATAGATATATATTGATAGATAAAATTTTACTCTGTTCCATGACATATTGTGTTTTAGTTCTGAAATATTATTTATTGGTGCACTGTTATCATACATCTTGTTGAAGTTCAGGGTGATAGAGGCATACATGCACACAGTATTCATTGAGCCCCACTCAAGTTCCCACCCCATTACCTCCCTCTTCCCTCCTTCCCATGTTCAGCACAGTGATTGGATTTGATAACTTTGTGTATGTACACCATGTCCATTGAGGCGTTTCCCTCTTCAAGTCTTCCTCCTCCTTCCCATTTTCCTGAGTTAAGTCCCCTCTTTCATTCCACTAAGGTTTCTCCTCTTTGTCAGGAGTCCCTCCTATGTCCCTATGTCTCTAGCTTCTGCATATGAGGGAGAACATCCAACCTTTCTCTTTTTATGACTGACTAATCTCACTTAGCATAATATTCTCCATTTCCATCCATTTCCTTGCAAATGACCTAGTTTTGTTCTTTTTTATGGATGAATAGAATTCCATTGTCTATATACCCATAGTTTTGTAATTCATTCATCAGTTGAAGGACATCTTGGCTGGTTCCAGAGTATGGCAATAGTGAATTGTGCAGCTATAAACATAGATATGCATGCATTACTATGGTAGTTTGGTTTCAGTTCTTTTGGGTAGATACCCAGGAGTGGTATAGCAGGTCATGTGGTAGGTTCATTTCCATTCTTCTGAGGAGCATCCACATTGTTTTTCAAAGTGGTTGCACTAATTTGCAATCCCACCAACAAATAGTGTATCAGAGTTTATTTTAATAATGTGCCCCCAAAACAAAGGTTTTCTTAACAGATTACCTGTGTGTGTGTGTGTGTGTGTGTGTGTGTGTGTGTGTGTGTATAGTGCGTACATGCATGGTATGTACCATATTATAATAAAATACCAGATAATCATAGTATGCCAGGGCATTGAATTGTTACATTAGTATATTAAATAAGATTTATATTTATATATCATATATTAATATGTTATCATTTGAGAAAGTATACAGTAAAAATAAACCTCTTTACTTGTCATATATATGTAATGGAAATTGCAATAGTTCCTTATTGACTTTTTATTTTCTTTTGTGGTACTAGGGATGGAATCCAGGGGCCTTCTACGTCCAGGGTACACCCCCAGCCCTATTTTTTTTTAAACAGGGTTTCGCTAGGTTGATGAGAGTCCCACTACTTGCTGAGGCTGTGCTCGAACCTGTATCCTCCTATTTCAGCCTCCCAAGTACTGGGATTACAGGCGTGTGCCACCACACCTGGTCTCTTATTATTGTTTTGGAGCATTCTCCTCCTCTAACTTTCTGATAAAACATTTTCTGTTTTTCTCCCTGAATCATCACTTTTGATTGGTGACTCCTCCCTTTTAAAGGGTTTCTTGGTGTTGGAGTTTTCAGTCCTGAACTCTCTGCTCTTTTGATTTGATTATCTATTCCCTTCTTCCACAACTTTTTGCCAATAACTTTGATATTGATAACTACAAATTCATTCTTGTTCTGCACCATTGAGTTATACATTTTTTTAAATTTTCTATTATTTTTGCATGTACTGGGGATGGAACCCAGGGGCATTCTACCTCCGAGCTACACCCCCAGCCCTATTTTTTATTCTTTATTTTGAAACAGGGTCTCACTAAGTTGTGGAGGCCTCACTAAGTAGCTGAGGCTGGCCACGAACCCGGTGAGTTATACATTTAACAAATCCCCTGATAAATGTTCCTTAATTTCTTATAGGCATCTAAAAATTGACATTTCCTAAAACAAACTTTGATTTCTCACTTTCCACTACAATCATATTTTACTCTCTCTCTTCCTTGCCATACTATAAAAACCACACTGCAATAATGGTTTACTCCTAAAATACTGTAGAAAATTTGTTTTGCTATAATTCTCAGTCTTTATCTTCAAGCAACCATCAAATCATGCCACTTTTATATCAAGAATATACCAAATCCTCCTGTTCATATCTTTTGATGCCCATTCCCACTATTTTAATCCATGTCATCATATTCCTTTGCCTAATTTACATTAGCAGTAATTTTATAGCCTTAATTCCTTTTTCTTCATCGACCCTTGCCACATCAGGAGTAATCTACCTACCACACAGTAACTAAAGCAATTAGACATTGCCACTAAGATGATAACTTCTCAAAAGCATTAGTATTATGGTTATGTATACAATGTCCTCTGAAGAGCTCATGTATTAATATTCAGAGTTGATATAATTAAGCCATGAGTGTTATAATCTCATCAGCTGATAAATTCATTGTAGTGGATTTACTAGGTGGTAATCTAGGCAGATGGGATGTGGCTGGAGAAGGTGGGTTCTGGTGATGTGACCTTGGGGATTATATATGATCTCTCCTTCCATTGCTCTCTCTCTCTCTTTTTTTATGGTCTCCATGATGTGAGAGCAGAGCCCTTGCTTTCTTCCTCTCTCTGCTTCCCACTGTCATGATCTGAGCTCCATAGACCCAGCCTGTCATGGACTGAACCTCTGAAATATCCAAAACTGTGAACAAATAAATCTTTCCTCTAAATTGTGTGGTCATTTGTTTTGTCCAAACAATTCTCACTAGACAGCAGTGAGAATTTTGACTGTTACATCCAATGAAATCCTACATTGTGAAACCCTCACTTACTTTGCTAAATTCAATTACATTTTCTCTGTGTACCGAAAGCTCTGTCTTCATTAAATTACAATTAGAGAGTACATCCTGCTGAGGACTTTGGGAAATCTGCTTAGTTTCTACTAGTCAGTCTAGAAGGTGTTTATTATTTTTATATGAAAAATTAAAAAAATAAACTTTTAAAATAAAATTTTTATTATTTGCAAATGTTTATGGCTCCTTTAATCCATAAGCTTTCATCATTATATGAAAAATATTTTTATAGGTTGATTTCTAGAATATGTCTAGAATATTGTAAATATTACAGATTGTTTGTATTCCTAGTTCTTCCTTCTGAGGCCTTATGATTTGTAATACCATAACTGACTCCAAGAAAGAAATCAACAGTGGCTATAGGTTTGTGATAAAGATACCCATAAAATGAAATAAGTTTACAGAACATGATAACACAATCTTATAAGAAATAGACTGAATATCCTCTGACCAAGACACAGAACCTTCTTAGCTGTTTATTCAACGGGCTCTGACAGGGTCTCCATGGTGTAACTGTAAGTATGTATTGGTTTTGCCTTGAAGGCTTTAAAAATAGTTTTTGCTCAATCATAGATATTTGATTTCCTTCAAAAACTTTGGGGACCATTACATCTCCTAACTCACAAAGAACTGCCTAAGAAAAGATATTTTATTTCTATTGAACTCCTGTCATATCCCGTTGAGAAGGTTAACAGAAATATCAAAGTGTGATTACTACATATCAGGGGAATCATTCCAGATAGGATTCACTCCAGGTTTTCATAAAAATACTTTTTCTCATTTCCAAATACATGTTCTGTATGTTTAAATTTAAATAAATTAATCACATCATTTCATATGGGAAAAAAACAGTATTTAAAAACCCCAAACTTCCTAACAGGTGTAGTTGTTGTTTTTAGAGAGAATCTATATGCTTCTAATTTTTATGAAAATTAATAAAACCTAAGCATTTGTGTATGAATTAAATTCCTTTTATTGCATGGTATTTTTCCTGTCCATAGTAGAAAAATCATATAATTATTGACAAAAATTGAGAAAAGTATCACTCTCCAAATTTAATTATGTTTGCCCAAAAATATAGCCATTACTATTGTAGGATGGAAATAAATGAATCTTAATCACTTGACCTTGAGGGATTGAATGTGAATATGTAAAATCACTTGCAACATTTCAATATACATTGTCAAACTTTTGAAGCCAATATTAAATGTAAGGCCAATTTCCTTATTTAAAATAGGCATTGACATGTTGATTTGGAGAGTTAGTGGCCCCATATAACTTGGTTCCTTTGCCATTGTTTCAGACAAATAGAGTTTAGATGTGTCAGTCAAATTAAAACCAATGATAAGGATTGTGGAATTATTTTTAACCTGGTAACTTCTGATTGTTTTCTTCATTTTTTAATATATACCACTGCTTCTTGTAGCTACAAGAAAAAAAATCATACAAACAAGATTTTTTTATGTCAATAAAATATATTAATATTAGTCCCAAAAACATGCAATTTTCAGTCACCTGTAGAAACACCACTTTCTGCTCCCTCTCACTGTAAGCTCATGGTGCTGTGTCACTGGGCGGTATGGAGGATCAGATCATGACTTCAGCTAAATGGTCATGATCCCAGCAGTGTATTGACCACATTGGTTCTGATGATAGACTGCCTGGTTAGACAGCGATGGATTGAATCTGAGGCACTAACAAGGCAATTTGTGCACTTCTGGTGGGGGGAAGGAAAACAGAGACAGAGAAAAAGAGAGTGAGAGGAAAAGGGGGGCAGGGAAAGGTTTAGTGAATCTATAAATTAATTTCTTTACTTTAGACACAGCACTAGGCTTTTCCGAATGAACTGTACTGATGAAAGTGTTGCTTGATTAAGGGGCATTTCCTGTGGATCTGCTGTCAGAGTTGCTCAGATCCCTGCACTCCCTCATGCTCACAGGAAGAGTCAATGCACTCCTCTTCTTACCTCTCATTGGTTGAAGTTGTGAGTGACTATTTGTCATGTGATACAATTCAAGGCTGATTTTCTATGAAATAAAGGAAATTTTACAAAGTCCTTGTAGACTTAAAGATGGATGTTTATTCCTTTCTTGAATTTTAAAAATCACAAGAAACAGATGAATGGATAAAAAAAAAATGTGGTATCCTACTCAGCCATGAAGAAGAACAACATCATGTCATTTTCAGGAAAATAGATGAAGTGAGAAAATATTATGCTAAGTGAGATTAGCCAGTTTCAGAAAGTCAAGGCTCCTATGTTTTCTTTCATATTTGGAAGCTAGGTCTCTCTAGGAAACACGAGGGATTTTGGATAAATGAGGAGAGAGACCAGTAAAATAGTGGAAGGAGATTGGGGGAGGTAGTTAGGGAGGAGAAAAAGGAGAACTGATGAAGGAAATGGTTCCAATAATGCTGCGTCTACATATGAAGGTATCATTACCAATCTCACTAATACATGTGGGAAGGGAGGAAGGAGTGCCAGATCTGGAGGGAAACACACCGATTTTTGTGCACATGTATGTTCATGTAACTTCAAGCCTCACTGCGATGTACAATTGTATTTAAAAAGCCTATGGACTAAGCCGTTAGTTTATGACAGGCCTCATAAATATAATCTTCCTAACCATCAGAAGGCTTTCACTGAATTGTCTCATTATTT
>PVJS01009088.1:40855-51396 GCA_004027185.1 Glis glis
CTGTTTTTTTTTTTGTGTGTGTGTGTGTGTGTGTGTCAGTACTGGGGATTGAACCCAGGGGCATTCTACCATTCTACTTCCGAGTTACACCTCCAACCTGATTTTCTATTCTTTATTTTGAAACAGGGTCTCACTAAGTTGCAGAGGGCCTCACTAAGTAGCTGAGGCTGGCCATGAATCTGGATCCTCTGTCTCAGCCTCCCAAGTACTGGGATTACAAGCATGCGCCACCACACCCGACTTCCGCCCTAGTTCTTGACACAGTAAAATTGACGTTTTATTACTTGTTTCATTTGAAGTAAAGGTTTAGTAGGTCATATAGACTCCAGTCTGTTCCAAAGTGAAAATTAAAGTCCTAAACTTGAAAGAAGGACAGAGAAACCCTGACCTTAAATTGTCTTAGGATATAGAAATTTGTGAGACTGTTTGCTATAAAACATTCAAAGGAAGACAACTTATTTTTAAGGTATACTTTAACTTAAAAATAAAAGACAATGAACTAAAATCAGAGTCTATGTGCTTTGGTCAATATATATATATATATCACTACACACACACACACACACACACACACACACACACACACACACACTAGCAATTCACAGTAACAAATTGATCCAATATAAAGTAGCTTAAAACAACAGAGGTTTATTTCTCACTCGTGTCATATCCCTCAAAGGTGATCTGAGGCTCTGCTTCCGTGTTCTGACCCTCACTCCAGGTCACAGGCTGATGGACCAGTCCCAGGCTAGAACACTGCCTACAACACATGGCAGAGGAAGAGACATGGCTGGAGGGTCTGCGGCAGCATGCGTACACCTGCCCACGAGTGGAGCGGTGCATTCCACCTTCACTCCCAGCTTCCCAGCCAAAGAGGCTTCACGGCTCAAGCCAATCTCCAAACAATTGAACTAGAAATGGAGAGGCCTGTATATTGGCAAAATCCTCACTGTATTCTGTCTTCTGTGACACCCTCCCCACTCACAGAGGAGAGGAGAGGAGATTCCTTGGAATTAAAATGATGCTAAAAGATATGAGCACAGGAATATTTCTCCCCAGAGGAAGGAAGAGCAGATTGAGAAGAGCACTTGGCTGGGAAAAGTATGGAGAATCGCTGTCTGCAATTGACACCTAAGGGATATAATGGCAACCGGATTTAATTATTTCTTTGAAAATGAGCATTTCAAACATTGCTGTGTCAATATATGAAGGTATTTCTACAAATCTCACCAGCATGTACTGGGAGGGAGGAAGGAGAACAGGGTGGGGTGGAGAAAGAAATTCATCAAGTGCTGTGCATATGTATGTTTGTATGACGTATAATTATAATAAACTAATACAAGTATAAAATGGGCAATAGACATAAATAATACAAATCATGGTACTCATCAACAGATACTATAAAATTGTGTTTGCTATTGTCCAAGAAAGGAAGAGAAATGAAACTGAACTTAGACATGTTTATTTGTAATGTATTTCTGTGGATTAATTTTTTACAGAGCCAAGAAATTTGTAATTAGTGAGCAAATATAGCACCCGAGCCTTTTAAGGCTGCGGAGCTTAAAAAATGAAGACCAGAGTACACAATTCTCTTGCAAAATTAGAGGGCATGCATTGGGTCTCTGGTAAAATGTGCACTTAGGCTTTGCCTTGGAGAGAGATTCTTATCTTCAAAGCAAGCTTTTAGAAATGTTTTCTACATACTGCATGGAGGGATGCAGTCACCGACCTAGTAGTACTAAGAAGGGGGGGCACAAAAGATGAAAGAAGTGTAGAAAATCTCTCAGATAATGTTGTATTGTGGCCCTTGAGGTCTCTTCTACGGGGAAAAAACAGGTAAGGGGGAAATCAGGGAGTTCAGGTCTCAAAAACCTTTTGAAGGAAAAGCAGAGAGAAAGCCATGCTCTATTATGTTCTTGCAAAGTATTACACAGTTTAGATGAACAGTTAAGGTGTGTTGAATTTTCCACCAGGAAAGCAACATTGGATATGAGTCCATATGTATCCACTTGTGTTTGTGTGCACATCTTCTTTGGTAATTGTCAAGAAGTGGCATTGCTGGGAAACCAGCATGTGGATTTCTACTTTATTATATATACAGTCTCTCTACAACATGGTAATACAAAGTTTCACTCCAAACTAAATACATGCACATTCCTAATTTGCTCACAAAGATAACATTTTGGTTAAATAAACTTGGAACTCCTGATTAGTGAGTTAAAGCAGATTTTCAAATGGTCATTTTTATTTCCATCTCCATATTGTTGCAATAATTTTAATTGACTTGCTTGATTTGATCTAATCAACTAGAAGGATTATTAATGTGCTTTGGTAACTTGTCTTTTGTAACATCTATTTGAAAATGCATTTTTTCAGATAAACACATGAAATTGTACATGTCATAATGTTACAGCTACAGTCAAATTTACCAAATGTTTTAATTTTATGAATTTTGCTTATTGAGTCTTGTTACAGCGGTTTATCCTTATCCTAAATTCATAAACATATCTGCATATGTTTTCTGTTATTAAAGTATTATACTAAGTAAAATTATTAACAAAGTATTAAAATTTATCTGTTAATAAATGGATGGCTATTAGAGATTTAGGTTCTGTAAATTAACTTGTTACACTGTTTCTAAAATTCATACAAAACAGATCTGTGTAAAAACTAGGTTTAAACAACAGTTGAAGAAACAATATATGAAAACTACCTGTATCTAACAGTAAATCAGGTTAATGGCTTACTATCCAAAG
Source organism: Glis glis (assembly GCA_004027185.1). Lineage (NCBI taxonomy): Eukaryota > Metazoa > Chordata > Mammalia > Rodentia > Gliridae > Glis > Glis glis. The sequence goes on from PVJS01009088.1 coordinate 43,612, forward strand.
GTTACATGGGAAAATTAGAATAAACTGAAATCTAACCTATAGACCTTTGAATATATGACTATTGCTACACAACAGAAATGACATTGTAAAATTAGTGGAAAGAATAGTCAGCTATCCAGTGTGTGGTTCTAAGATGAGGCATCTCTATACCATAAAAATATATGCACATGTTTATGTAGGTTTGTGTGTGTATAAATAAACTAAAAACATATTATTATATACACATGTATACATGTATGTGTGTATATATATGTGCATAAGCATATACGTGTCACACTTTTTAATAAATAAAAGTTAATGTAGTGATTCCATTGCAATAGAATAATAACACAAGTTATAAATCACCAAAACCAATTAAAATAAAAATATTGCTTTAATAAAGCTATAAATAAAATAAAAATGCTCTAGAAGTTTTCTATTATAAATCAAAACCCTACAAGGTTAAAATATGAGCAAGAAAACAGAAATTTATATACAAACATATAATATCTTCCAACTAGTATTCATGAGCTATAATCACTTTAAAGACATATGTAGATTTAACACAATAAAGGAAAAGGGACAATGAGGTAGGCAGTTAACTCAAAGTTCACCTGAACAGTACAGTAAGTATGGAAAAGATATTTAATGTCACATGTAATAAAGCACAAGAAAATTATAGAGCAAGCATACTTATTTCCCATGTTCCTTTGGTTCAATTAAATAATTTAAACATTTAATTCATTTATTTGTTTAAATACGAAAAATAACAATTTTTCCTACTAATCATATCCTCTTTTTAAACCACTTTAAATATTAGCGTCACATTATTTAGTACAACAGAAGATGCACATCCCCCTGACCAACAGTTTCAGTTGTAAGGACAGAATTAGAGTACAAAGCTGTTGCTTTTTTTTTTTTTTGGTAGATCTCCATTAATAGAATAAAAGAAACCAGATAAATATCAGAATATATAAATCACAGTTATAAAAAGAATACTATGCAAAAATAAAGTAGAGTGAATAATAGTAACATTATCATTGTGCATAATTTGTCAAAAGTATGTCCTGTATACTTACATGCATATTTTTCATTTCAGTATGCATACAAATTCTCTGCATATTTCATTAGATTTTTGATGTGACACAAAAATAATCATTTAACAATAAACTAACATGCACATGAGGTAGCAGATTGATGTCTCTGTGTCTCTGAGTCCGTCTGGGCTTATGTTGTATTAACTGCATATTCATTCATGATCATTTGTTCCTGAGCCTCATTAATCATAAACAGCTGAGAAAAGCCCGGATGGGAGAGATTCACATTCCACAAGGTGTTTCATTCATAACAAACCTGAGAGCTTTAGGACACCACCTTGTTCAGGATACTGTACCTATCCTGTGTTACTACTTGGTAAGCAAAACAACATGTAGCTCAAAATTTACTCTTTGAGAGAAGATATTTGGTGTATGTTTCTGTATATTTTTGTTGCTCATTTGTGATCAAATTTTTATATTCCTGCAGAATAATGTATGTAAAAGCTAGTCTTTGATATAAATTTGCACTTATACCTCATATTTGCCCTAATGATGAATCTAACCTACTTCTGTAGATTCTATGTGAATTCAAGGTTTTAGCCATTTCTGGCAAAGTCAACATATTAATTTGTGGGATTTATTGTAACTAATTACTACATATCTAGAATTTCTTCTCCACTTATTCCAAGATTCTGCCTTACTTGGGTACGGTGATATCTCTTGATCACCATCAAGTTTTTCTTCTTATAATTTCATGCTAAAATAATACACATTTTCAGACTTAAAGCTATCAGCTCATGTTTTCTCAATATCTGGCTTCTATATGTGAAATATGTGACAGAATAAAGTTATGAAAACTATGAGTGATTTACTTAAATAGATCACAGATTATATAAATATTATGAAGAGTGACAGGAAATTCCCTAGCCATGTAACTTTAGGCAAATTTCTCAACCTCCCCACATACTGATTTTTTTAGGATAAGAATTTTTTTTTTTTTTGCGGTACCGGGGATTGAACCCAGGGGCATTCTACCTCCGCGCTACGCCCCCGGCCCTATTTTTTTTATACTTTATTTTGAAACCATGTCTCATTAAGTTGCGGAGGGCCTCACTAAGGAGAGAGAGAGAGAGAAAGAGAGAGAGAGGGAGAGAGAGAGAGAGAGGGAGAGAGAGAGAATGAGAGAGCTGAGGCTGGCTGCGAACCCGGATCCTCCGGTCTCCGCCTCCCAAAGTACTGGAATTACAAGCGTGCGCCACCATGCCCGGCTCAGATAAGAATTTTTTAATATGCTAGTTAATATATGATAACTCTTTATTCATTTAGTAAAACACATTAAATGCTATATAAAAGTGATGATCATCAGAATGATTGTCTCAGAGATTCAAGACACTTGTGGCTTTTATTAATGAATGACAACCAGTGGTCATACCCATAATAACTAAGTATAATTGCATTTTGTAATTAAACTAGCATCAGTGAACTATTTGTGTTCCCCCTGCATAATATATGAGTACGGACATAGCAATTAAAACAATGCATTCATTATATCATAGTTGCTGTGAGTCAGAGGTCCTGGCACAGTTTACCTGGGTCCTCTGCAGCAGGATTATTAAAGCTGAAATCAGGATATTGGCCAGGGCTGGGATCTCCCCTAAGGCTTGACTAGGGAAGGAGCTATGTCCAAAGTCATATGTTTTGTTTTGTTTTTAAATTCAGTTTCTTTGGGCTGTTGTCTAAATCTATTTGAGCTGCTATTCCAAAATGCCACAAACTTAGTAGCTTATTGTCTCAGTCAACATTCTGAATGCTGTTATAAAAAATGACTGACCACACATCTTAGAGGAAGGAAAATTTATTTGCTCACAGTTTTTGGAGATTCCAGGGGTCAGTCCGTGCTCTGGGCATGCTGGTAGAAAGCAGAGAGAGGAAGAGAGCTAGGCTCTGGTCTCAGGGCAGCGAGGCCAGAATCAAAAGAGCCAGCAAGCAGGGGGATTCAAAACAAAAGCACAATCCATAAAGCCATACCCCAGAAACCCACCTTCTCTAGTCACACCCCAACCTGTCTAGATCACCATCCAGTGAATCCATTACAATGGATTTATACACTGATGAGATTATAGCCTTCAGTACTTAATTATATCAACCTGAACATTAATACATGAGCTCTTCAGGAGCCATTATATATCTAACCTTTATATCTAACCATAACACTTATAAAAAAATAGAAATGTACTTCTCATAATTTTTGAGACTGGGGTATTCAAGATCCAGTTGCCGATAGATTTGGTGTGTGGTGTGGACCCACTTTCTGGCTTATAGATGGCACCTTCTCACTGTGTCCTCACATGTTGGAAGGGTTGAGGAGTCTCCCTGAGGCCTGTCTTGTAAGTGTACTGATGCCACTCATGATGGCCCCGCTTTCATGACTTAAGCGCCTCCCAAAATCTTCACTTCCTAATACTATCGCATTGGATTTCAACATATGAATTTGGAGGGACGCAAATGTTCGCCCCATCAGATGCTGAACTGAGACCTCCGTTCCTTACTTGCTGTCAGCCACCGGTTGTCTTTGGACCCTTGCTGTGTGGCTCACTTCACAGGGTAGCTCAGAATATGAAAGTTTATTCTTAAAACTTCCAAGGAGAGACCAAGTAGATGGATTATAATCTTCCACAGTGCAGCCAGGCTCAGGTAATCACACAGGTCTGTGCTGTTATCTGGTTCTTAGAAGCAGGACCAGGCCTCACTTACACTTAAGGGGAGGGGATCACAGAAGGGCAGGACACTGTGAGTTGGGGATTTCAGAGCAAACTTTAGAGTCAGTGCATCACAGCCCAGACTCTGAGTCTCAGTGACACACATTCCTCCTAGATAAAAAATTATTCACTACCCCTTAACTGCCTGAGAATCTGTTCTTACTACTGCATCTGCTCAAAATGCAGGAAGTCACCAGTTCAATTGATCCATTTTGAATGAGACTGCTTGAATGTGGTTAATCTTGATCTGGCCATCTGTAAAGCTAAGCCAACAAGTTATCTCCCTCCAAACCCCAATACCATGGTGGGACAGGCACAGGATAATGGCAGAAAGAGATCACTAGTCAAGAGCCATTTGGAAATTCGGCTACATAAATATTGAAAGTTCCTTGATTGAGTGTCAAGGTCTCAAAATGGCTCTCAGTGGTTCTTGGCTCCATTCTTTGGGCAATTGGTTCTGCCCTCTGAGCCATTCTTTCTTTTTCATAAAAGATGGCAAGTATTTGCAGCTGAATTTTGGGGATACTGGAATATCCCTCACTTCACACTCTCTCTGACATGGTGAATCCAGGATGAGGATATTTTTGTTGAAATAATTCTCAAATATTTTGTGATTCTCATGAAAATTTCCCCTGGGGTTCAGTCTAATAAACACAGGCATCTCCCAAGGAGACATTGAGATTAGCTCTTCTTCCTCCTCAGGCTTCTGCTGATGGGGCTGGAACCTTCTGGTCAAACTTCCTACAAGATTTGAGGTTGGATTGAGAGGCTTGTAAGGCCTGCCCTTCATCTCTTAAAGGTTCTATTCTATAACCAGAATTCTAGTCATCTTTTCACCTTTTATGGTTCTTTTAAAAGTTTGTACGGTCACAATCTTGAGGTTTTTCTTGCCCTTATCTTGCTGAAGGTCAGTGGAAGCAATATCTGAATTTTGGCATCCTTTGCCATCTCAAGAGACTAGAGATTTCCAAAATCATCTAATCCTGTTTCCTTTTTGTTTACAAGTATTTCTCTCAGTTTTTCCATTTCCTCTCAAACTTAATTGTAACTTGTAAGACAAAACAAGACCACAGCTTCAATATTTTGCTTTTCTACCTGTGGCCTGAAAATATTAGATCAAAGCAAACTATATACCCACATGTTCTTTTCAAAACAAGAGGAGTGGATCAATCACTTTACATTTAAAGGGAGTACATGTTTTAGAAATGACTAAAATAAAATGGATTATAAAAATGAAAGTTGACTATAATTATAAATAACTGAAGAAAACTAAAAGAAGAAACTAGGATGTACACAATTATATATTTGTTAATTGTTTCCAGTTAAATATATTAGGAATGGATCCATGGACCACAAGATAAAAACTCAAATCAGGCAGTGCACTGACAGGAAGTAGATTTATGCTTTTAAAAAAGTTAATAAAATAAGAAATGGAATTGAGAATTTTATTCCTGAAATAGAGGCAGTAACATGACAAAGAATATACCAATTGTATTTAAATCAATATTTTAGAACATTAGAAAGTTTCTAAGATTAAAGAAAAGGGGCATGATATACTCTGTATCTTTCTAAAATAGAGTACTCTAGCAATATGCTAGGATACCCATGTTTATAGCAGCACAATTATGGAAAAAATATAGGTATCCATCAACAGATGAATGGATAAAGAAAACACGGTATATATATACAATGGAGTTTTACTCAGCAATAAATAAGAACAAAATTTTGTTATTTATAGGAAAATAGCAGTTGAGAACATTAGCTGAGGGAGATCAGCCAGTTTCAGAAAGTAAAAAAAAAAAAAAAAAATCTCAGAAAGCAGCACCTAAGGAGACTTTGAGCTGAGCTCATGTTCTTTGGGCTTTGCGAAAAGTTAATAAAATGAGAAAAAAATTGGAAATTTTATTCCTCACATAAACGCAGTAAATTGACAAAGCAGTGCATTAAATCGATACCTTAGAAAAATTTGAAAATGTCTAAGGTTAAGGAAAAGTGGCCAAATATGCCATTCCTCCATATCTTTCCAAAAGAATTAAATATAGAGTACTATAGCAATACTTGAATACCCATGTGTATAGCAGCATAACTTCATTTTTTTTACTTTCTGGGACTGGCCGATCTCACTGATCCAGTACTCTCCAGTTCCATTAATTTTCCTGTAGATGGCCTAATATTGTTCTTTATGGCTGAGTAAAACTCCACTGTGTGTATAGATCACATTTTCTTTATCCATTTATCTGTCCTGAGAAAGTCTCAGAAAGTCAAGGGCCATATGTTTTCTCTCATGTGTGAAAACTAGAGAGAAAATAGAAAAGAAAAAGAACTTCAGTTAAAAGAGGAGACAGACTAGTATAATAGTGGAAGGGGCTGGGGGACAGGCAGGGAGAGTGGAGAAAGAAGACTTGGGGAAGGGACCAGTTCAAATAAAGTTATGTTCATATATAAAGGTCTCACTACCAATGTCACTAACATGTAGGGGAGGAATGAGGGGGAGAACATGGTGGGACCCAGAGGAAACACACCGAGTCATGTCTTCATATACAAATATATCACTTTGCATCTTACTATGTTGTATAATTATAATGCAGCAATAAAATTATTTTTAAAAAGGTAATTGAGAGAAAAATATAAGTAACAGAAATCAATAGCCTAATCTTTGTAACAAATAGAATATACAGAATAGTCAATGTTCCTGAGCTGGGAAAGATTTTTTTTTAATTTGCAGATAAATATGGCACCAATTTCAGAAGATACCAGGGAATAGCTGGGTGCACTGGCATAGGCCTGTAATCCCAGTACTTGGGAGGCTAAAACCAGAGAATTGCAAGTTTGAAATCAGTGCACAGTAACTTAGTGAGACCCTGTTTTGAAATAGACAATGAGATAATGCTGGGGGTGTAGCTCAGAGGTAGAATATTCCTGGGTTCAATCCCCAGTACAAGAAGAAAGAGGAGAGCCGGGTGTGGTGGCATACACTTGTAATCCCAGTACTTTGGGAGGCGGAGACTGGAGGATCTGGGTTCGCGGCCAACCTCAGCAATCTCTCTCTCTCTCTCTCTCTCTCTCTCTCTCTCTCCCTGTCTCTGTCTCTCTCTACTTAGTGAGGCCCTATGCAACTTCGTGAGACCCAGCTTCAAAGTAAAGGATAAAAAATAGGGCCAGGGGTGTAGCTCAGAGGTAGAATGTCCCTGGGTTCAATCCCCGGTACCGCAAAAAAAAAAAGAAGAAAGAGGAAGAGGAGGAGAAGGAGGAGGAGGAGAAGGAGGAGGAAGAGGAGGAGGACACTACTAAAGAATAGGATAACAGGAAGAAAGAATAAGCTGACAGATATATGAGGGGGTATCTTAAAAGAGTGTGCATCAGATCAGAAAATATTGTCAATTTTCTGGCAAGAGAAATTAGAAGCCAACATAAAAAGAAATCAAGATGGGATCAGTTTTCTCTCTGAAGATAGTAAAGTAATAAACTCAGGTTTTTGAAAAATAGCCTGTGACCCAAATATGTTAAAGACATCTAGGAAAAGATTTATATATGGACCAAAGGAAGTAAACTAACCATGTGCTGAGATAAAATATTTACTGAAAATCCCTTGCCTTTTAAATAAATCAAATAAGGCTATGTCCATATATGAAGGTATCACTACTGTTCTCACTAACGTGTGGGGAGGGAGGAAGGAGGAGTAGGGTAGGATACAGAGGTAAATACACCAAGTGCTGTGTGCATGAATGTTTGTATCACTTTGAATCTCACGAATATGTATGATTACAATGCACTAATAAAGTTATATAGACAAGAATTAAAATAAAATAAATCAAAGGTATTCATTGGAGATTTAGTAATTTGGAAGATAAAAAAAGCACAGTGTCTTCTTTTGTTTTTTGTTTTTAGAATTTTATTGGCAAGATGAAACTGTACATCATAGTGAGATTCAAAGTGACACATTTATATATGGACATGACATTTCTTGGTGTGTGCCCTACCACACTCTAAAGCCCTCCTCCCTCCTCCCT
>PVJS01009089.1:0-51297 GCA_004027185.1 Glis glis
GGCCCTATTTTTTATACTTTATTTTGAAACCGGGTCTCACAAAGTTGCGGAGGGCCTCACTAAGGAGAGAGAGACAGAGAGACAGAGAGACAGGGAGAGAGAGAGCAAGAGAGCTGAGGCTGGCCGCGAACCCGGATCCTCCGGTCTCCGCCTCCCAAAGTACTGGGATTACAAGCGTGCGCCACCACGCCCGGCTAGGTGAAATATTTTTTGTTGAATACATATACTGCAAACACAGAAGAAAAATACCCACTCCTGCCATCCAGAAAGCATGATGTCTGGGGAAGACATACAAATATATAGATCCTTAAGGCATGCTGATAATATTATTGTTAAATTTCCTTGCAAAAAATAAGGGTAGAACATATAGGAGCAGTTCTTGTTTCAGAGCTGGGTAGGAAGAAGTAGGGGGCATATTAGAGAAGGAGATATCTAACTACTACTGAAGGCAAGGTAGTGAATATTTTACTGAAGCGGCTGTATTTGACCATTCTTGAAGAATGCATACAAGCTAACTAAAAAGAAGGGGAAATGGCTTACGAGGGCAAGGAATCTGCATGTAAAAATTCTGGTGGGTTGGAGACGATACAAACAGTTTGGAAGTGTCTAATTTGAGTGAGTAAATTAAGTGACAATAGGTATGAAAATGCATAATTCCCTGAGTGTGCTTGTTTCCCCTTTCTTTTGTGGGGGATCCATCCATATTCTCTTGCTCAGTCAACCAGCCGATCAAAGGTAGACAATTGTGAAATCGCTGCCTTGGGTTATGGCTGTTGTTTCTGATCAAGAAACTGTGCAAAGTTAATTGACCTATTAGAAAACTTCAATGCAAAATGCTGTTCTCCCAGCAAAGCACTATCTGAGCCAATCAAACTCAATTGCATTCAGCATATAATTTATTTGCCTTTAATAATGTAATCATTATTTCTTGATTCATTGTTTTATCTCTCTCTATTGTACTGTCTACCAGGGAAGATTATCCAACCCAGAAAGAGTGAAGTAATGCAGAACTTAAAAATAACATTTTATGCTTCTGGATTCTGTTGTGGGACATTTCCCCCTTTTTATACCTTTTGAGATTTTAATAATTTATTTAGTACTGCTTATATATATTTTTTTACCAATTCAACTAAATATCTCTAGTAAAACAAAGGCTTACGTGAAAATTTAAAGTTGGGCATCAAAAATTGCAGAAGTTAGTGAAGATTTAATGGTCCACTTAGAAATAGTCAAAGGAAGGGCATAATCACACAGGAATTGATGAGAAGGCAAAGGGGCAGCATTTGATGAGGTCTTTGGCTGTGCAGTTTGCTCTGGGTGATCCGGAGTTTTTGAACTTCGTATTTAAAAGCTAGGAAGCCCACCACAAGGATGAAGATAAAAGTGTGGCATATATCTATGGTACACTCAAACTATTAGAAGGTCCAGGCAGAGCTGACAAACGCATTAGGAAAATGCTAAAATAAAAGTTAAGAAAAGCAAATGATGCATTTAAGGTCTATTTGGAACAAGAAAAAGAGCCAAGGTTGGGATCAACTTGTCGTATGAAGTTAGTGGTTTTAATGCTAATAATTACAAAAGCTAGAAATAATGGCTCAACTTAAATTCTGTTCTTTAGGTCAAGAAGACCATGGTTTTACATTTGTGTGTGCAAAGAAGCTGGTTATTGTGGTAAGGTTGCTCCTGAACTAAACATATTGTCTCAGCCTCCCAAGTACTGGGTTTACAGGCGTGGGCCTCCATGCCTGACTTAAACATGTTATTAGAAACCCAACCTAACATTCAAGGTGATTCCCCTGTGTTTTCCTCCTGCTGGTATTCACTTGTGTTAAGGAAAACATATCTCAAAGACAGACTGAATTCAGGATAATCGATTGACTATGAGGATTCCTTGTAATTAGTGTATCAGGTGACCTACACCAGTGACTGCTCTGTGGCATGTGGTACAGTGGGGGACAGATAAGAAGAGGGAAATAAAAGATAAGGGGATCTCCATCCTCTGCCCTTCTTGGTCATTTGTACAGTGAGGGAGGAATGGTCACACAACCATATATGAATATGGGAGCTGCTCTTTTTTTAACATATATTTCATTTCCATAAGTAGGAGGTTTGCTTGTTCAGGGTTAATGCCATTGAAATAGTGCTTAGATTCCGTGTTCTGTGCTCTTTCCACCATGACTTTAATCTTCTGTACTGTTTCCCTCAGGATTTTCTGTAGTGATATACATCCAGGGAATGTTGGATTAAATAAAGTTGTATGAACTAGGCGTAGGAGTGCATGCCTGTAGTACCAGTACTTTCAAGCCTGACACAAGAGGATTGCATATTGGAGGCGGCGAGCCTCGGCAATTTAGCGAGACACTGTTTCAAATAAAAAAAAAATTCAAAAAGGGCTGGGAGCATAGCTTGGAGGTAGAATGCCCTGGGTTCAGCCCCCAGTACCAAAAAAAAGTTATATAAATGTGTTTTTGTGTCTGTCCTAGGGATTTAAACACATTATTAAAGACACTTTCAAAATGTATTTTTTCATTAAAAAATTTGGGGCTAAATATTTCCTATGAATACATTTCAGTGGAACTAATTTTGGAAAACAGAAGTTATAAAATTAAAATGTCATAGCTGGGAATGGTGGCAACACCTGTAATCCTAGTACTTGGGAGGCTGAGACAGGAGAATCTCAGGCTTATATCTAGCCTCAACAACTTAGTGAGGCCCTCCACAACTTAGTGGACCCTGTTTCCAAATAAAAAATAAAATAGGGGTGGGAGGTTAGCTCAGAGGTGGAATGCCCCAGGTTTAATCTCCAGTATCACAAAAAAATAAGAAATAAAAAATTAAAAGTTCCTAATGCCTCATTAACTTCATAATGTAGTACATGTAATTAATAAATAAGAATTTGATATATATTATTAAATTTTAAAAATAATATTTATATTTTATAAAAATAAAATGTAAAATACTCTTGCTACTATTGACTGTTAAATAACCTGGTTTCACTTTCAACCAGAAGTTGGAGAGATTTTCTTATTAGGTTAAGAAAAGCATTTGTAGAAAACATGATTCCTTTTGTTATTTAGGGAGATGTAAATTGCACAAGGAAACAAGCGCACTTATTTGATTTGAATTTCACACTTTACTCCTGCTAAGTCATTCCAGTGACTGGTGTCTGTTATAGACAGTGCCGGAGTGCCTTTCTTGTCAGAAGAATTCTGAGGAAAAATAGTCTGTAACGCTGTTTCCTGTGCGATATTCTATGAAAATTGCTCTACAGAATTAGTGACATATGTACACAAGTACAACACACAAACAGACACGTGTACACCAATGTATAGTTATTTGCAAACACATATTTTCTGCTAAGTTATTCATTGTATAAACTGAGGACATTAAATTTCATTTAGCCCATCTTTTTTGTATGTGTGTGTGTCTTTATAAAGTCTTAGTGACAAAGCTCTTTTGAACAAGATTATGGGACAAGATTGGAATAGGGTGGACTCCACTGATTTTCCTAGTCACCGTTTTGGCTTCTAGAATGATACTAGAGGCCACCCCTTTACAGAGTCATGCCTGAAAGGCTCTTTTCTAGGTTTGAATATGCAAAAGTCTAATGACTGCCTGCTTTCAAATATTACTTACATGTTCATATGGTATTGACAATAATGAACTGTTAAGTGACCAAAGTGTGATGATTTCATCCTTTTTCGCCATCGATAGTATCTTTTCAGGATCCTAAACAAATCTCTCTCTTTACCTTTTAGAAAGTCCTTTCTTATTTGTTGAGCATTGATCACTGTTCCTGGCTCTCATAGCAGAAGTGCTAACATTACCCTGGTTTTGTGGAGTCTGTGTTTGCTGGAAGCACCTTTGATAATGTTGGGAATGATGTCATTGTGGTTCTGGGAAGAGTGCGTTTTCTTATGAACTTATGTTTCTTTTTCTATACAGCATTGATAATAGCACCACACAAGTAGTTTTGAAAGATAAGACTTTGTGCATTGAAAATTTTTGGTGGTTGAATAAACATTAATTATATATGTATTAATATATATTGAAAGCAGATGTTTTGAGAGTTTCATTAAGGCAGTTTTAGCTTTGTTTAAAATCAATTTCTAAAGTAATTAGTAATGCCCTTTCAAAAAGAGAAACAGAGTATGTACTCTTTAACATGATTCATCGCCTTCTAAAGAAAGCAAGAGCAATGTATAGTTATTTTTTATTTTTGACTACCTCGTAATTGTAATTTACACATCCAAATCCCACAGGCATATGCCAGCAACAGATGGTATTTATTAAAAATCCACATGCTGTCTTGGGTGGTATGTCATTCCGCCTGAAGGCAAGGAAATGGATTAGATGAACTTTCAAGGTCATTCTACATACAACTTCAAGATTAGGATCTAGAACTGTCTCATTGTTTAAAATGTGTTTCTTTTAAATCTGTGTACAAGTCAGGTATCGTTGGTTGCAAGTGACAGAAATCTAATACAAAGCAGAGTAATACAAAAATACAATATAGTGGCTCATTTATAAAAGGGTGTGGTTGGTACAGCCCCGAAGAGCTGGATTCAAACACTAGAGTGGGTGAAAATCCCCTTTTCCTCAATCTTCCCTGCTTTTTTCTATGAGCTGCTTCCTTCTTTCTTCAGCAGATAGACTTCTTCCACATAGCAGGGAACATGGATCCAGAAATTGATATCTCATTCACTAAAGAGAAAATAATTCCTTCAGAAAAGCTCTGTTTAGGAAGTTTGACCAATCCTTTAATTGGGACAGCCTGGATCCAGGAGCGATATGCACAGCTGCAGTTGAAGTATTGGCTTCCCTGGGTCACTCACCTTTCACCTGGCCATTAACCTGCTCACACCAGGACTAAGAAAGAGAAAAGGAGATTCCTAGCATTCTGCTACTGCCTGCTGCCAATGAATTCACAACTACAAATTATCAAAAGTTAGCTCTAAGAATCTGTAATTAAAACTGAGTATTCTTGTCCTAAGTATCCATCAGGATCAATTTCTTCAAACTGTGTACTATTTAGTGTTTCTCATATTTCCCAGGTTCTATTTTAAGCACTGTAGGAAATACATAAATCAATTATTTCTTGAATTCTACCCTGAAGGAACTTATACTTTAGTAAACTAGTTGTGGTTTTATATTTGTGTTATTAAAATTATTGGTAAAAGCATAACTTATAATATTTATTAGAATAATTACTCATTTACTCATATCTACACAAAAATTGTCAGTTGGGCAACAGTGGCCAGAGTTAAGACACTATTGTCATCTTGATATCAGTTTGCTTAAACATTGTGTGTGTGTGTGTGTGTGTGTGTGTGTGTGTGTGTTGCTAGGGATTGAATCCAGGGGCATTCTATCTCTGAGCTATACCTTCAGCCCTAGTTTACTTTTTATTTTGAAACAGAGTCTCACTAAGTTGCTGAGGCTGGCCTCAAACCTGTGACCTTCTATTTCAGCGTCTCAAGTATTAGGATCACAGGTGTGCACCACCATTCCTGGCTTGCTTAAACATTTGGCATAGTACTTAAGACAAAAGTAGTCATGTTCATAATCTCTGTCATGTCTTTAAAATGATCACAAATGTCATGTAAGCCGTCTTAGCAGGACAAGACAAAGTAAAAATCACCAAGTGAAAGAATTTGCTTTGGGAACCTCACTCTCCCTGTGCACTACTGTCTTATTCCTTCCTTCCTGCTGGCCCGTGTCTGTACGTGCTGTTGTTCCTCCCTTGTCTTCACACCTCAGTCAATGTGCTCAGATCATTCATTTCCATCAAGGTATGCATTGTAGAAAAGAGTCTATAACATGTCCTTGGTGATTTTTATTTATTTATTTTTTTATGATACTGGGGATACAGGGGCATTCTACCACTGTGCTACACCCCCACCCCTTTTATTTTGCAACGGGGTCTCTATAAATTACTGAACAATGGCCTCCAGCCTGTGATCCTCCTGTCTCAGCACTCCTGGGATTACAGGTGTGTGCCACTGCACCTGGCTGGTAATTATTATATTTCATGGATTAATACTTCTTAGAAGATGATGGAATTTCCATACACATCAATGGATTATGGAAGATATTTGGAGAGGGCATAAGGATTGTATTTATAACCTAAAGCCACATCATGTCGTCAATTTGTTTTTTAAATTTATTTTTATGTGTAAATCTAATCTACCTCTCGTGGTATGTGTCCTAGGTTCAGCTTGAGTTGATTCCCATTTGCTCTGTGATGAGATTGAGAGGATTTTGCTGTGGCCCTACCTTAAAAAATAAGAATTCAAGCCAGGCATGGTGGTTTGCATCAGTAATCCTAGTATTTGTGAGACTGAGACAGGAGGATCGCAGGTTCAAGGCCAACCTCAGAAACATAGGGAGACCCCTCAGCACCTTAGCAAGACCCTATTAAAAAAAAAAAGAATAATTAAAAAGGGCTGGAGGTGTAGAGGCTCAGAGGCTCATAGGTAGAATACCTCTGGATTTAATTCCCAGTAACTCCCCCAAAAATTCACCTTAAACTTCTCAAAGTAGAACATTTTAAATGTTAAAGGATAGCACTACTGAGAACCAAGTAACTAGTAACTAGGCAATCAGAAGCAACTGTAAAAAAAGAAAAGAAAATTTAGAAAAGCTGAGTAGATATTACAATATTTGCTATTAGGAGATTAGAAAGTACTACCGAATCTATGTTTGCTAGTAAAACAAGCGCCTCCTATTTGCACCTCTTTATGAAGTGTATTAGACTATTTCCCATCAGGCCTTTCTTTCCTTACTTGGGGCTCATTTTGAGAAATTACTTAGCTGCTTGACGTGGGCTTCCTTTCTTAGACTCTAAATGAATATTTTTCAAGTGCTGTCCACTAAAGAGTGAAGCACTGGACTTGATGGCACCGCTAGGCGTCTGTACCCCTCTGGGCCAGCAGAACTGTTTTGGCCCAGGCAATGACACCTGAACAGGTACTCTGCTCCTTCTACATCAGCTCCATCTCTCCACTTAGAGTGGGGGAGGTCCAGGTCACTAGACTACAATGCAACTGGGGAATATTGGTCCCAGAGCAAGACACATTGCCTTTTAAAGTCACATGAGGTATATTCCAGTGTTTTATTTGGGGCTACTTTTGTATGCTAGTTATACTCAACCAATTAAATGAGCTTTAGCAAAGGAAATATAAACATATTGGAGTGTCTCCAAATTTAAGGGGAAGAATTGGGCTAGAGGTTTGAAACAATCCAGACATTATTCCAATGTCCTTACCTTGCTGTGTTGTTTGATTCATTTTCCCCTTTCATCACAAACCCCTTTTCTCAGCTGGTGTGGTGCATGCCTGTAATCCCAGTGCTTGGGAGACTGAGATAGGATGATAGTAGGTTCGAGGCCAGCCCCAGCAATTTAGTGAGACACTCAGCAACCGAGCAAGACTCTGTTTCAACATAAAAAATAAAATAGGGCTGAGGGTGTAGTTTAGAGGTAGAACACCCCTGGGTTCAAACAAAGTAAAAACAACAACAAAACTCATTTTCTCTACCTCTTTAGTCAATGGCAACAGCATCTGATAGCTTTCTTGCTTTTTATCATAGAAACCAGGGACCTAAGGAGAGACTGAGTTCTGCAGAGGCAGTTTCAAAATTTCCAGCTAAATGCTCATGCTAGTCCGTTGATAGTCAAGTCTGCACCTCTGGCTTAATGAGCAATGACCACAGCATCCACCAAAGTTTACAAGCTCCTGCCGGAATCTGTGTGAGCATGTGTGTGGGATGGTGTGAACGGAACTCACAGAGGTGTGCAAAGATGAAAAACGACTGCTCTCCACTGTATCTTGTCACATCTCTGATTTCTTTAGATAAAGATGAGTCACCTCATTTTATTCTATTTAAGAAAAGTAATAGCTGCCCCAGCCAGGGATGTGTTATATAAAGAATATAATAGCCTCATAGGGGAATTCATTTTCATTTCCCTCATCAAGTTCAAAATTACTCTTTGTCTTCAAAGAAAGACTGTCTCATTCCACTGAATAAAGTGATTCACAATGGTGAGCAAGCACAACAAACAGATACACCAAGAAAACACAGTCCAAGCAACAGAAAGATACTGTAAGCCATACCTACTGGCTCCTACATTGCCAAATGCTGACATGCCTACGGTGAGTGAAAAGCAAGTGTGTATTTCAGAAGATTGGATCCCAGGGAGAAGATGACATTTATAGACACAGAAGAGTGTCTAGATGGCTTAGAACTTAGCCACATGATTGAATATTTACTTTCCACTGTTGACAAGAGGAACGTGCGGTAGTTATAAAAACTTTCATGCGTTCATTATTGTTTACCTTGTTGAGCATGAAAATGTATATGGTTTTCAAAAGAATTGTGGCTTAAAGTTTTCCTGAAAGGTTTTTCTGTGGGGGTAATATTCATAAAGTCACAATTTAAAGAACTCTCTTTGGGTATTATTGATATTGATAGTTACTATTACATATTGATACCTAAACTAATTGAATTAGACCAACTATGAAGTCCAAGATTCTCACACCATTGTACAAACATAGGATGGATACTGTCTTTCAGGACTATCACTTCAAGGCACTTCTTTTTATTTGGGAATGCTAAAATTGACTAAACTTGGTAACTTTCCTGTATGGCTGTGGATACTGGGTAGAAGAGGACTGCATACAGAGGAGTGATTTTAAATAAGTTTTCGGTGGCTGGGTGTGGTGATGCAAGCCTTTAATCCACGTATTTGGGAGGTTGAGACAGGTCGATTGTAGTTTTGAGGTGAGAGCATAGTAATTTAGCAAGAGCCTGTTTCCAAATTAAAAAAAATATAAAGTGCCAGGTGTGTAGTTCGGAGGTAGAATGCCCCTGGGTTCAATCCCTAGTACCAGACACACAGAAATAGCTGAAGTGATAATAAAAATAATAGCAAGTGATACATACATGTATGTTTGCATCACTTTGAATCTCACTATGATGTATAATTTCACTGTACCAATAAAAGTATATAAATAAATAAATCTAATGTTATATATAAAAACAATAAGTTTTAGGTGGGATGACTCTTTTCCAGGGTGGAACAGATTGATCTCAGTTACATAATTACAAGTATAACCCAGTCCAAAGATATAATTACAAATAAAATCCACACAAAAATAATTATGTGGGTTAGAAATTTTCCCTTAACATTTGTATTTTGGTTTTGCTTAAAATGGGTAAAATGTAAAGATGACTTGATTATGTTTAGGATTATGTTGAGGTTATATACAAATACATTGCCTGTTTTTGTCTTGTTTTGTTTTACAGTACTGGAGGCCACTCTACCACTGAGTTACATCCCAGCCCTTTTTATTTTTGAAATTGAGGCTGGGCCTCACTAAGTTGTCTAGGCTGGCCTTGAACTTGTGTTCCTCCTGCCTCGGCTTCGTGAGTCACTGAGATCACATATGTGATTAATTTTGTTATTAATTTTGTGATCACTGAGGTGTATACCACCGAACCGGGCCAACCTGCCTAATTTTTAATCCATGTATTTATTCAGAGTGCAGACAATTTGGCAAAATGGACATATATGTCTAAGAACACACATTATGTAAACATAACATTCCAACATCAAAGGTTAACCACTTGCTTAGAGCATAAAATTATGTTAGAATAAAAGCCAGTCATTTCCCACATAAATCTAGAGGACAAATGTCCAGTTTCCACTCATTCCTTTTTTCTTTTTTTTGAAATATGCAATGTGCTTTATTTTTTATTTTATGCCTTTATTGGTGCATTATAGTCTCTCATCATAATGTAGTTCATAGTGATAGTGACATACACGCACACAGCACTTTATTCACATAATGGTATTCTGCCGACTCTCTTTGGAGTGTCTGCTTGCTCCATGTTTGCATAGCTGTTCATCAAGACAAACACATTTGTCATCCCTATGAGCAGTAAATCATGTGGGACACTCACACAACAAAACAACAGCAAAAACAATGCTATGGTCAAGGAGGAACAAATTAGAACCTTCATTTCTTTTTACCTCAACTAGGGTTAGCTTACATTAACAAAATTAATCACATGCGAAGCACATGCCACACCACTGAGCTACCCCATCCCCTACTCATATTCATTTTTCATCTGAATTATATTTCCTCCTCCCATTTTGTGTCAGTTCTCCCACAATGTTATGATTTTATTTTCAGAGCAAAGACAGATGAGTTAATGCTTTTACAATGTATTTTGATCCCCACGACTCTGGGTCAAATCCACTTTTAAGAGAATTGTGGCTAAAAATGTGCCAACTCTTAATTGCATTGGTTCCTTACAATGTGACATCCTTTCTGTCTCCAACTATTCATTCCCTCAAGGTTGAAGAAAGACCTCTTTATACAGGCCCCCGCAGTCCTATTATGAGACTATTTTGACATCTCCCAGCCACATATTTTCTCTTTATTAACTTTGAAGGAGGAATGCCTTAGAGGGATTATTCTGTCCTGACCTCCATCTCCTTTGCTTGTCTCTCATCCTCTGAATACTCTAGAAATTCTAGAAAGCATCCTCTTTCTCCTTCCCACCTCTGTCCACTCAGTGGCAATATTTGAGATTCTACATGATCTGTCAGATCAACAGAATTCAGAGGTCATTATTCTCAGATTTATTTATTTATTTATTTATTTATTTATTTATTTTACTGAGGATTGAACTCCAGGGCATTCTACCTCTGGGCTACACCTCCAACCCTTTTTATTTTTTAATTTGAAGGAGCATCTCGCTAAGTTGCTGAGGCTGGCCTTGAACCTAAGATCCTCCTGTCTCAGCCTCCCGATTGCTGGGATGACAGGTGTGCATCACCAGGCCTGGCTATTTTACTGTTCTCTTAAAACAAAATAACATCTACATATTTTCAAAACCTTCTCCATCTAAATTGTATGGTAAAATGTTCCTACAAGGGCACAAACTTTCAACCTGAGAGCTTCCTGTTTCAAGAAGATTTTAGTAACCATATTACATATTGAAGTGGCAGTGCTCTGTGTGGAAAGGGCTATTCAGGTTGAGGTAACTGAGACCAGAGGGTATGCTTGTCTTCAAGACATAAAGATTCTACCTCGTGCCAGAAGAAACAGACCACTGCCAACTCACGCTCCCGGGTACTTTATGAATCAGTGTTGAATGCCTCGATGATACGCTGCTATTCTTTGTACTCAAGGCTTTTCCATTTAAAACAGATTTGGTTTCCTATTTTTTAGGTTGGCACTCTGGCCGAATTCTGCATTAGAAACAGTGATCTCTATGGAGATACAGATTATAGTTCACACTAAAATATGTTTGTCGTTGACACCCTTTTGGCTTAAATCGGTGGTATATTTAGTGGAAGTTTAGAGTTAGAGAAATGGCCTAAAATGATTTTGACAACAGAAAATGGTGTCATGCATATTTTAACACAGATTTTTTTTCAAATATTAATATGTTTCAGCTCTTGCCTACAGGGGTTGCTGAGGGTCTTGCTAAATTGCTGAGACTGGCCTTGAACCTGCTAACCTCCTGTCTCAGCCCCCCAAGTACTGGGGTTACAGGCGTGTGCCACCACATCTGGCTCACTTGCAGATTTAAATCAGGATGGGAATGACGGAGCATTTTGCAAATGTCCCATTGAGTCTCAGGGTTATTTTGGTGATGTGAAGGATCCCTGAAAGGAAAAGATCAGTTCTGGAAATCTCCAGAGCATTTTTACTCTTCAAAATTAAAAATACTCTTGTCCAATCAAATCTAATCTTAGACTTCTTAAATATTCCTGTCCCTACCAAAAATAGACGAAAATTCCCCTTCTGGGAATCTATTTCCACAAATGTTCCATCTTAAGGATATCTGTGGATATTCCATGGTTAACTAAGTATGGCAATGCCACTGTGAAAAATCTTCTAATATTAATAAGCCCACACTAAATAAATATGAGGCCTCTTTTCCATGATTGTCCTTTAATTATTAGAAGCTTCAAGCTTCACTGGGTATCTGGTAAGTCAATTCATACCTTTCACCATGATAAATTAAGTACTTCATTCTTTGTCTCTGTTTGTCTAAACTACAATGGACATTTGCAAGGAAATGATTTTCCTGTTCAAACGGATGGATCATGATTACTGGACCAGCTCTGTAGAGAGAATTCAAGTATCATATGGGATGTATGGGATCGCCTTTAGGTTATCACCGAAACCTGATATCCTGTTATATAATTGAGGCCACAAGGTTGTCAATATCAAACACATCCACTGCTCCCTTAAATCTGCAGCCTGAAACCAAAGCCAGAATTTAAAGTCACAAAGACATCGCTGATAGCACGTGGGGACTTTTCAAAGCTTTGCCAGGGGATGTAAGGAGCATTGCTTCCATTAATCTTGCTGAAAGTCTCATGACTAAATCCCTATGCATTGCTTTTAAGATTTGCTCAAAAATGTCTTGGCATACAAAGTATAGACAAGTTATTCATTATGGCTTTTACTTTACAGCATTCTGAAACAGTTTCTAAGTAATTTAGCACCGACTTTCCTCTTCTGTAAAAGATCAGAAAATACTTTCTACCTAAATGAAAGATTTGCTCTTTGATAACATGAACTTTTACAAAGAATGAAAACTAGTTTTTACACTGAGCTTGGCTGGAAAGGAAAATAGTAATAACGTAAAATAAATGATAGCTGGCCTATTGATGTTTTTACTAAGAAAAGATACAAACAGATTTTTCTTTGCTTAGAATTTATTTTATATCTATGTATGTATATATATTTATTGATTACATGTATGCATGTATATTTATTGATTATACTTGCTGATTATATGTAAAATATTTTTGCTAACAATTATTAGGCATTATTCTTCATGCTGGAAATAACAAGATTAATAAAACAGAGAGTAATTCATGTTCTAGTTAGAAAGAAACATAAAGTAGAAAAATGTAACAGGGAAGAGGAATCCTAGAAAAGGAAATTATTTGAGGCACCACAGAGTCATCTGTGGGTTTGGATGATAGAGATAGTTGACTATTTTGGTAGTTTGGGACATAAAGGTAAAATGTTATAAAGTGAGATTGAGAGGGCTTTGTAATGTAATAATTTTCACTTGACTTTGTAAGGATGGTATGGTCAAATTAAGAGTTGAGAGAGATAATTGGGGTGATTGTGTGTGTGTGTGTGTGTGTGTGTGTGTGTGTGTGTGTGTTATTGGGGATATTGAACCCAGGGGCATTCTACCTCTGAGATATACCCATAGTCCTTTTTATTTTTTGTTTTGAAACGGGTCTTGCTAGGTTGCCGAGAGTCTCCCTAGGTTGCTGAGACTGGCTTTGAACCTGCGATCCTCCTGTTTTAACCTTCCAAATACTGGAATTACAGGCTTGTGCTACCACAATCTGCTGGGATAGTTTCTTGAATGAAGGCTTAGCATAAGTAGACAAGGAAGGAGGGCAGGTTAATAAGGAGGCTGTTTTAAAGAACAAGTTAAGATATAATGCAAATCTGAAAAAAGGAATTTCCAATGATAACTCAGTGAAAAAAAATACATTGAAGGAACTGATTGGGTGTGTGTTAGGGAGAAAGAGAGTTCATAATAACTGAGGATTTTTAGCATACTATATTGAGATAGAATAGAAATAGAAATGGAAGAGACAGCACAAAATTGAAGCAGAGGATAATGATTTCTGTTTTGGTTATGAGAAGTTAGAGCTCTCTGAGGTTTCTGAATAATTGCTGAGTGAGTTTTGGGACTGTAGGTTAAGATTTTGAGACATTAGCTCATAAACTATGGGGTTGACAAGCTCATACAAAGTAAAAAAAGAGAGAGAGAAAATGACAAGAAGATTGATTGGAGAATCTTGGTGGTGGCTGAGGTTAGAAAAGCAGTCAGGAAAGGAGATAGAGAAAAATGGTTGCAGAGATAGGAAGAGGGCCAGGAAAGAGTGTTATCATGAAAGCCACGGGGAGACTTGATCAGAGCCCATAGAGTAAAATGATTGGGGAATGAGGTCATTAGTTTTGGTAACTATGAAGTCATTGGTATCCTTATAGAGAGCGTTTTCAATAGGGTGGTGTGGACAAGAACTACAGCGGATTTAGGGGTTACATGGATACAAACGATGAGGATACAAGGAGGAAGAGGCAGACAGTAATTTTATTTGCGAACAGAATGAAGCAGATACCTGAGGTACTGTGGTGCAAAGGTACGTGTTGAGAGAAGACACTTCCGACAGGAAGAGAGACCTGAGAATGTTCAGGGTATATATCAGAGTCAAGAAGAGAGAGGAGCCGGGCGTGGTGGCGCACGCTTGTAATCCCAGTACTCTGGGAGGCGGAGACCGGAGGATCCGGGTTCGCGGCCAGCCTCAGCTCTCTATCTGTCTCTCCCTGTCTCTCTCTCTCTCTTTCTCTCTACTTAGTGAGGCCCTCCGCAACTTCGTGAGACCCGGTTTCATAATAAAGTATAAAAAATAGGGCTGGGGGTGTAGCGCGGAGGTAGAACGCCCCTGTGTTCAATCCCTGGTCCGCAAAAAAAAAAAAAAAAAAAAAAAAGAGAGAGGAAAAACCCTTGGGCAAAGGACACTTGATATTTCACTTGGTTCAAGATTTAAGAAACGGTTTAATATTCGCTTCCATGATAGAAAATCATGCACAGGATGATTTATGTAATAGTAACTGGTTAGACAGGTTACCCTAAATTTTGCTTCTGAAATAATCCCCATTCCTCCAAAAAAGTTTTCACAATGTTTATTTCTTTTTCTACATCATGTTTGTTGTGGGATGGTGGGGAAACTCCTAACAGTCATACTGGGACCCAGAGTGATAGGGGCTTTATTTCAGCAAGTATTTCTATAATCACCATTGCAGAAGAAAAAGAACATTGCAAATCTCATGTTGATTCTTACACCTTTCTCACCAAAGTGACATATGTCACTGCTGCTCACATTTCACTGGCCAAAGTAGTTACACAGCCCCTGACTCCAAGTGTTCATGGAATAGCAACCCCACCAGATGTGGAAGGGGGACCAGAAATTTTGTGAACATTTATAATGATTACAACATTGCCTTAGAAGCCGAAATGAACCTGTGGAATTCAGAAGATGGATGAGGGAGTAAACTGGGTTGAATTAATTACATTATCCAATGCTATTATGTTTCTTGAAATGCATGTAATATTGAAATCATCTCATAGGAACACCTGTGAAAGGGAGTTCTCTATAATTGTTTCTGAATGCTTCTAATAAAGTGAGACAATTAGCCTTCTCTGATGTATTAGTTATTAGTTTCATCTGCATGTGACAGGGAAAAAGAATGTAACAGTGGCTGAAAAATGATGCCATTTATTTTTCTCTTGTGTCAAAATCTGGAGAAGAGGGTCAAAGCCTCCGTGAACGTCAAAGATCAGGGTTTTCTGTTACCTAGTTTCTCCATCATCTTTCATGTTTGACTTCCATTTTGTAGCCCGAGACACCTGGACCTGCTCTAGCTGTCTCATGTGTATGCCGGACAGCAGGATACATCCTGAAAGTTTTGCTACCACTTCAGGATTTATTGCATTGCACAGAATTTAGATTCTCACATTGAAAGCTGGCCTATCTGGTTTTTATTCCAGGTCTCCATGCACTCAATTAGCAACAGGAAGTCCCCTTTCTAAGTAAGAAGCAGACAACTGTTATCATATTTTACATATTTCATCTGCCTTGTATGTCAGGTCCTCTTCTTTTGAGTTGGGGCTTCCTCCTTAATAATTCTTAGCATGAATGGGAACCAGGGAGCCCATGTTCCACATCAGAAATGTAGTGACTCACCTGTGGATGTTTACATTTTTCGAACTAGAATCAGGGAATTTCAAATAAGTGGTTAATAATTTGGTGTGAGAGAGAATGAGCATCCGTGTTGGTTTTGGTGCTAGAATGAGATATGTTTTCATCTTGCAATTTGTGGTCACTTAAGAGCTTTGCCTAATTCATAGATATGGTGGAAAATTATAGCAAGTTTGAAAATGTTTGATCAGTATTTTCAGTTAGTTATGAGTTTAACTAACACTGCCCTTTATAAGACTGGGCTCCACATGAAGTCCTTGCTCTAGAGCTCAAAACAGTAAGTTTTGGAAAGTGCTGAAGATTTTTCATTTTTATTTATTCCTGTTATGGGAGTTATAAGATGGAAGAGAGTTTACTTCAAAAAAGAGAGAAGAGATAGAGTGTTGTGGACCTTCAAAAGCAAGGAGAGGTTGACAGCTGTGTTTGACCCAGCATTAGACCTGGCAGAGATTTCCGGAAACAGTAGCAGTCTTTTACTTTATACTTTTGTTTCTCATTTGCTCTCTGTTAGAGCCTTTCAACTTCATACACCAGATGTTGGACTTGTATTATTATTGTGCTGGTAGTAGTAACACAAATTTGAATTGTAAGACAATGCATTATTCAAGTTGCAGATGAGTTAGTTCTTGCCAAACGTGCATGAATTAAACATCCAGTAGGCCAGGGCTTGATGGAGTTCTGAGCCAGAAAAGAAAGACGGCGCTTAGGAAACTGTGGTGACTGAGACTTCTGAGAATTTAGGTCTTTTTGTTGGTTTGGTTTTCAAGATTGGATATGATGCTAAAAAAGAAGTCATTGAAAGCTAATTAAGAATTGAATCATAGTCTGATTAAAACCACAAAATAGTAAAAGATGTACATAAATCAATGCTAAGTATAGAAAATAAAGCAACAGCCCTTATTTTAAATTAGTGTTTCAGTTCATTCCTTGCTATCATCTTTAAACTTCCTATAGTGCCAATCGCTCTTATCAAACAAGATTTATTTTCCTCTAATGTTTAAGTTTGCACTATTATGAGTTATATAATAAAACTCCATATCAACTCTTTTCTTTTTGTATTTCTGACCAACCCAAATTCTTTTTATAATTTCATAGCTTTTTCATATCAGCCAATTTACCTAGAAGTTAGATAGCCCTTCTTTTTGACAAGCAAACATAAATCAAAGAAAGATCTTACAACTTGACCCTGAGCTTCATATACTACCACTTATTTTTAAATCATTTTTAAAAATTTATGTGATGCTATCCATGTCACAAAGGAACATTTGAAAATAAGATTTCATTATGGGATGCCAAGCCATTTTTTAAAGTTCAAGGACATATAGCCTTAGCATATTTACTTATCTACAGTTTGTATGAATATTATTTTAAGTGGATATATATTAATAAAATATAACTATAGCTTATGCCAAACCATGTCTTTCTCCTTTATGCAGAAGAGAACCAAAGCGGTCTATTATTTTTAGATAGTTGTTAGTGGAGGGAAAGCAGATCAGTCACGTAAAAATATCAGTTTGTAAGAAGTCTTTTGACAAGAAATATCACACCAAAGATGATAGTACATTGTGGATAGTAGATTATAATCTCTAGTGAAGGAAGTATGAATACAATGAAGGATGCTCAAGTGATACTGCTTTGCAGAATCTTATCAAGCATCTATTCTTCATCCACATTTTTAGCACTTTATTCAGTGTACTTGGTTTAGGGGTACGTCCCTGCTCGCAACAGGATGGCATAGCAAATTGCCCAACTGATTCTGGAAGAAAATTCTAACAAATAGACGGGAAATCTATAAAACATTTCGTAAAATTATGAGAACAAAATATGACACATCCCCAGCAAAATTGCGATCTATGTGTTTGAGTGTACATCTGTGAGTTCAAATGTTGTAACTGGTATTTTTATTTTATCAACCTCAAAGGAAGTTAAAAGATACTAACATTTTGGAAGGTTCCTGAACTATAATTTACAGTTACTTCGGTATGAGAATTTCCATAGATTTTGTATGAGTAGGAGAAATTACTGGCTCTTAATAAGAATGAACTAAATCTCTTCTCCCTTTTGCTCTACCGTTTGAATTAATTGGTTTGGGCTTGCCAGAATCACAGTGCGGACCATAAAGAACGGAAGGGCTTGGCATGGACCATGTTTTCTCCACTGCATTAATTGAACTGTAAATGAGATTTTGGTCAATAACATAAAACATTCTGCCCAGAGCACACAGGAGAAGCACAGGAGAGATTCAAATGCTTTCATAATGTAGGAAAGCGACCACAACTTTAAAGTCTCTTCCATAAATCAATTCAAGTGAAGTATGGTGTTTACTCCTTGTTGATCTGTCCTCTTATGCCATCTACAACACTCTCTGGCACATAAAAAAAAATGTCAAGGAAGTCATGTGCTTTTCTTCCCTAAAACATACTTGATACTATCTACCACTGCTCTTGGCATATTTTGCTATGATTTCAAAATCCCTGTACATTATGCTTCTATAACCCAGGCTTTCAATTCTTTGACTTCATCTCTTCCTATGATCTTGTCCAGCAACCTCCTTCTCTCACACCCTAGATCTAGCCCCTCCCATAACTGCGATTCTTCCATAATTTCAAGAATCCCATACCCATACTACCTCCAACTAATTTTCCAGCTCACTTCCACTCGTGCCTTCCCTTGAGTAATCTGTGTTTTCTATCGTTGAGATTTAAAATGCCTTGATTTTCACTTTCTTTCACTCTTCTTCATGTTCTCATTTCTCTCCTCCTAGTTCAAATTCCATGATTGGTTGTAATCACTCTTTTGCATTTAGAATTGACTCCCTTGGTCACTCTCGTTTCTTAGTCAGGAAAACCTCGCCTCAATTCTAGTTAAATCCCACTCCGTTTATTCTGTGGCAGCACCTGACATCACTCAACGTGTCTGGAGAAAGACACACCGTGGCCACTCGAAAATCTTTATTGCTAACAGCAGGAGTGTGGCATCAGGAATCATACTGTACATCCCTCCCTCACCCACTCTCTCTTTTCCTAGACTACTGTATACCTTCTCACCTCCTAAAACCCCAAACACCTCTTCCCTTTCCTCTTCAAATGACAGCATATTTTACTTCACTGAAAAAATTGCATTCCATTGAAACTCACCCCCTTCATGTCCCTAAATCTGACGGTCATTTCTCATTGACCTAACTAATATATCTTCCTCTTGAAACATTTTCTTCATTTTGTTTTCAAGACACCACTTTCCTCATTGATCACCGGCCCTCAGTCTCCTTGATAAACAGTTGCTTCCACTTCCCAGTTTCTTACCATCAGAAGGCCCAGGACTCGCCGGGCGTGGTGGCGGACGCTTGTAATCCCAGTACTTTGGGAGGTGGATACCGGAGGATCCAGGTTCGCGGTCAGCCTCAGCTCTCTCTCTCTCTCTCTCCCTCTCTCCCTGTCTCTCTCTCTCTTTCTCTCTCTCTCTACTTAGTGAGGCCCTCTGCAACTTCGTGAGACCCGGTTTCAAAATAAAGTATAAAAAATAGGGCTGGGGGTGTAGCTCGGAGGTAGAATGCCTTTGGGTTCAATCCCCGGTACTGCAAAAAAAAAAAAAAAAGAAGGCCCAGGACTTAGACCATTGACCTCTTTTCTGTCTTCATTCCTTTGTTTATGTCATTTTGTCTCATGGCTATAAACACCAACTCACACTGAACTTATGAGTCCTATATTTGTTGTTGTAGACCAGATGTTTCCCAGAACCCCAGGCTTTGTATCTGTTTGCTTACCTGGATTTTCGCCTTTAATATACAACAGAAACGCCAATCATAATGCAATCAAAACCACACACTTGATCTACACTCTACCCCCAAACCAAGCATGTTCTCCTTCCTGTGTTCCCCATTTTAATTAACAAAGATACTATCCTTTTATCTTTTTTTATAAAATTTGTAGTTGTCTTTAAGGCTTGTGTGTGTGTGTGTGTGTGTGTGTATGCGTGTATGTATATGTGTTACTGGAGATTGAACATAGGGGTGTTCTACCTCAGAGCTACACTGCCAGGCCTTTATTTTTTAGTTTGAAACGAGGCCTTGCTAAATTGCTGAGGTTGGCCTCAAACCTGTGATCCTCCTGTCTCAGCCTCCCAAATATTACGATTACAGGCCTATGACACTGCCACTATGCCCGGCTTAAGTCTTTTGCTTGTTGGTTCGGTTTGTTTTTTTTCTGTCAAGTTCCAGATCCAATCTGAAAATACTTTCAGTTCTACCTTGAAAATATATCCAGAAAACAACAACTTGTTTCCATCACCACCGCTGCCATCCTGGCCCACTCTGCTCTCGTATCTTGCCTAAACTATAGCAATGACCTTCTAACTGCTTCTACCTCTGCCATGCCGCCCAAGCCTATATTCGCCATGGCAGCCACAGGGTACTTGTGAAATCTTTGTCATATTGTTGTTCCCTTCCTCAAACCTCTGACGGTCTTCCTGACTCACTTATACTAAAAACCAAAGATGTCCCCAGGGCTGGTAAAGCCTCAGCCTGATGCACCTTCCTTTTTTTCCTCTGACTTCATTTCCCACGTCTCTTTTGCTCATTCTGTTCCAGCCCCACCATCTGCCTTGATCTGCCTGTAATACACAGGCACGTGCTTGCCTCAGGTCTTTACAACCTCTTGCTTTTCCTTCTGCCTAGTAAGTCTCTATTCTCTTACCTCTCCCGCATAGATCTGCAATGGTCCTTCCTCAGTGGATGCTGAGAGAACTGGAGCCTGCTTCCACAACTTCCTGTCCTTATATTTTTCCAAAACACTTATATCTCCTAGTATATGTATACACACAGATACACACATTTATTTAAAAATTAATATTTTTCAGTTCTCCCTCATTAGAATGCAAGCTCTATGAGGGTTGCGATTGTGTGTGTGTGTGTGTGTGTGTGTGTATGTGTATTTGTTTTCATTGTTCTAGAGCAAGTCTTGGTGTACTGCAAGTATTCAGAAATACATGTTGATTGAGCAGGGCGCAGTGGTGCATGCCTGCAATCCTGATTCATGAGGCTGAAATAGAAGGATCATAAGTTTGAGGCCAACCTGGGCAAATTAGCAAGACCCTGTCTCAAAAAAAAAAAAAAAAGGAATGGGGATACAGCTCTGCAGTAGAGCACCCTGGGATAACTGAAATATGTGTCTATTATATAAATATTTAATATAATTATTTAATGCATTAACATGTTCACTGCTAACATTTTCATATGATCTGGAGAAAAATGAAAGTTTAAATATAATAGCCCCTCTGGAAAAAAATGTTAATCTAGGCCTACAGCACCCAAATATGGAGATCGATGGTAAAAGTTTAGGGCTACCATCCTGTTGTCGGCAAAGAATAACTTCTGGGGTGTCAAGATTTTTGTTAAAGAAATGACTGCGCTTTGTTGATGTCAATTTCTTTGTTGCTTTTGATTCTCACTCGGCAACATTTTTATAGAACAATATTTCAGTCAGAAACCTGCTAACAAATAATATCTCTTTAGTTGAACTTCCTTGTCTTCTCCAAGGAAGAATTACATGCCCATGTTCTGGCTACTGGCAGCTCTGGGACTCAGATGTAGGGCTCTTTCTTGTTTATTTTTAGATGCTCTGATTATAACTGCTCCTTCTATCAAATTTAGGGAAAAGTTCGGCCCATTCAGCAGGGAACTCTAAAGGCAGACATAGAGAATCAATTCTTAGCAAAGTGATTAGGTGATGACAGCCTGTCCCCATCTGGGGGTGGAGGGATAACATTATTCTGATATGCCAAGCCACTGATCAGCAGTAACAGACTAAGGCTCTTTTTATTACACAAGCTAAACAGAACTTGTGAAAAGTGGTGGCCGTATTTTCTTAAATCATCTGTCTTGCTGTGACACTTTTCTTATAATTTGTTTTTCTCTCGTTCACAGAATTTTTTTCATTAGTCTAGCTATTCTCCTGTCATCTTCTCTTCTGGACTGCCCCTGTTTGTGCACATTGACTCAGAGTTGTCCTTTCATGCTCTAAAGCAGTTGTCTTTCCTATTTTTTTTTTAAATCTTAGAAGATCTTGGTGTCCAGGGCCCCATCTGATGGAGGGCTTTAAGTATGTTTGTCTTAGTTTCCAAAGGATAAAAAATGTTCTCTTTGGTATTTATATCTTCCAAATGACACTGTGTTAGTTAGCTTCCTGTCACTATAACCAATATCTGAGAAAATAAAATTATAAAGAGAAAAGGTGTGTTTGGCTAACAGTTTAGAGTTTTCAGTCCATGATTGGCAGGCCCTGTTGCTCTGGGTCTGTAGTGGCTCATCATGGAGTCATGGCAGAGCAAAACTGCTCAGTTCAGAGCTAGAAAGTGAAATAGAGAAAGAACCTCCAAATAGTGACACAGCCTTAAAGGGTTGTGACCAAGCCTAAAAGACATGGGCTATTGGGGGACACTCCAAATTCAAACTATAAGGGTTTTATCCCTCATATTGCCATGCACAAATTAAAGAAAAAAGTTCAAGATATTTGGATTTAATTCCCAACAAGAAATATGGAGAAATGCTTTCTGATGGTCCATTAGTTCTTGATTAGCTGCTGTAATTGCTTGATAACTGACTGATTCCATTCTTTTCTTACTTCAACTCCTAGAGTTGAATTATGTAATGCTTCTTCACCTTTCTGTGTAAAAGGATTCTTATCCTGTATCTGCTTCTACTGGGCTCTGTATTATATTTTCTCATTCCTCCTCCTCTATTATAGTTGATTTGTAACTTCAGTTTCTACCAGTGCAGACTTTTTGGGGCCCAAACATGTTACTTGTAGTACCAATCAACTATCTCATGGGCTGCCCACTTTAAGATGTGATACAGTGGAGCCTTCCACATTGTTCAATCTGATTCATTTTATTCAGGATAAAAGAAAGTCACGTAACTTCAGAGAGACAAACTTTAAAGCTTTCATTTCAGCAATTTGCTGGATTATATAATTCTATCACACATCTCCCTTCAGGATGGCCTTCCCATCCCAGGTCTCCTCTATAGAGTTCCCACCACCCATGAGTACTTTCTACTTGGGGTTTTATGTGACCTCCCTGGCTAACAGAGTCACATCACCTCTCTGCTTTCTTCACTTTTTTTTTTTCATTTAAACCTTCAGATTTTTAAATTCATTCCCTTATGAAGACTTTTTCACCTTCTAAAATGACAATTAGTTAATTTGTAATCAAACAACTCATTTGTGCTAATAAAAGAAAGTCACAGGACATAGATTCATTCACCCAGTACCCTGAAGGCTTTCTTGAGGAACAAGTATATTTTAGCAAAGGTCTTTCAGCCACATCCCTCACTTTTGTTGTCAAAACTGCAGGTGTAATGAATAATAAAAAATAATTTTAGCATATAATAATAATTTTACCATTTAGTGTTTTCTTACTGCCAAGCTCTCTGTGAAATGCTTTATATTCTTTCTTCTTTTTTAAAAAAACCTTCACAATCACTATGGAGGAGTAACCATCATTGTAAACCTCATTTTGCTAATGAAAACCTAGATTAAAGTGATTAAGTAACTTGCCCAAGGTCACAAGTTTGAAATAACATATCTTTTAATCCACACAATTACCCAGCTGGTTGATGCAAAGAATTTAGATAATTTTCCAAGAGTCACAAAACCAGTAAGCAGTAGATTTAGCATTCAAAGTCAGTATTCTTACTTAAGATCCTTTGAATTCTTCTATGATATCAACAACCTTACATCCTACTAACCTTGTAGAAAGTACAAAGGCTCTTTGAAATCTGGTTGAAAGAGGAGGTTGTATTCATTATCTAATGCTACGATAATGCTGTGTAACACTCAAAACACTTCAGGGACACACAAATGCTTCTTTGACTCATGAGTCTGGGAGGTTCAGCTGATATGAGCTGAGTGGGCTCACCTGTCCTCAGCCAGCTGTGGGTCATCTAGGCGGCTCTGTTCACCCTGGCAGAGCTAGCAAGCTCATGAGGCAAGAGATTGGTTGCTGGCAGATCGACAGTTTCAGCTGGAATGACTGGGTAACTTGGCTCTATGCAACAGGTCTCTCATTATCTAGCAGGCTAGACTGGGAATGTTTGCATGAAAATGTCCGAGGAGGAAGAGCAGAAATGTCCATCCATGCAAGCATTTTCCAACCCTCTGCTCCTGTTACAATTGCTAAAACCCCATTGGTCAGATCAAGTCACATGGTTCAGTCAGAGTCAGAGAAGGTGGTTCCTACAAAGTTTATCAAGGTCAGAGGTGCTTGGGAAGTTGAAGAATTGCGATTTTTTTTTTTTTGCAAACTACTACAAGAGTCAAGCAAATTTTCAGCAAAAACAGAGAAGGAACCCAGTATTCCCTTTAGGCTCACCCCTCAAGCAGTCTACACTCTAATAAAATAACATGACACTTTAAAAATATATATTGCCACTACTTTAATAAATTTTCTGGTGGATCCAGGCTCTAGGATTTATTCAACATTCCTAACATACTGAACATGTGATCTCTGGAGAAATAAATGTAGTTATGCTCTTAATTATGTGCCATAGAATATCCTTCAAATTTATTTGAATAATGCTGAAGCAATGCTGGCTGAATCTATAATTTTCTTTCAAATAGAATGTTGGCCCAACTCACCCAGTGCCTAGTGGTTCTCTGGTTCAGAAATTTGTTTTCTGGAATTTGATGCAGCTGTTCTTTCTGAGTGTTGGTCCCTGTGGAAAGGTGAATGAACACATGACGCTGCTGAAAGCCATCCCAGATCCCACAACATCAGCCCCCAGATAAATGTCTGGGTCAGAAGTTTAACAAAGTTAGTCTTGGTAATTGCTCATGAGTTTTCAGGGAGACTCATTATCAACACTCACAACCTGGTTTCAGTCCAGGGGAGCTTTATGAGGCTAAATTCTAAACAGAATCAAAATACACGAGAATAAAAAGCTCATTCTGGAGAACGGGTGCTTACAACTGGTTATACATCAGGTGTCTGTAAGGCCAATTAGCAGTGTTGTATGTTTTTGATTTGCCAAAATATAAAGGTGTTCAAAACTACTAATTTTTTCTTAATTCATAAGTGGACAGCAGTAAAGCAGTACATACAGGTTAAGTGCTCTGAAGTTATATGAAATACTTAGCCCTGTTGTGCATATGCCTTGCAAAAATCTTTAGCTCTAAAATACTTTTACTTCCCCTTAATAATATTATGGATTTTATTCCAATTTGCCACCCTGTCTACTTTGTGTCCTCCTGTCTACCATTTTTCTTCTTTCCTCCACATTGCTACTAAAGTTGGAGCCCTATTCTGGGCTCCTTTCCCCCCCCCACTAAGATCTTCCCCTAGAAAAGTCTCTTTTGCATCTATGATTTTGAATACTACCTATAGTTTGTCACCTCCTTAGTTTGTTTCAGTGACCCAGTACACATCATGACTGGGACAGTGGAGGAATCAGTCCCAAATGTAGCCAACAAACACACACATTACCTATTTAAAGTAACAAAATAGACACGCCTGCTCTTTAGTATAATCATTTTCTAGAAATTTTTAGGAATATTAAATAAAATATGCCTCCCTCCCCAAAAATCTGGTTGGATTAAGTTCTAAATTTATGCTATGGCTTAGATTAAGTTCTAGTCTAATGCTATGTCTATTGTTGACTTTCAAAAATATATGTGTAAGTTTCAAACTTGTATATTTTAATTTTATATCTCTTGTATCAAATTCTCCAGAGAAACAGAATCAGTAGATTTATTATAGAAATTGGTTCATGCTGAGAAATCCTATGATTTCCCAACCATGAGCTGTAGAATAGGAAAGCCACTGGTGTGATTTAGTCCAAAACCAGAGAAACCAGCTGGATGTGGTGGTACTCACCTGTAACCTCAGCACTTGGGAGGCTGAGACAGGAGGATCACAGGTTCGAGTCCAGGGCAGGTAATGTGATGAGACTCTGTTCAATATAAAAATGTAAAATAGAGCTGGGGGTGTAGCTTGGGGGTAGAACATCCCTGTGTTCAATCCCCAGTACCAAAACAACCACAAACAAACAAACAAAAAATCCAAACAACCCCCCCTTAAGTAAACAACCCCAAGAAACAAAACCTTAGAAACACTCAGAGTTATGTTAGGGACTGATGGAAAAGATAGATGGCCCATCTTAAATAGGAATCACATTCATTAACTCTTCCTCCCCCTCCCTATTTTTCTAGGCTTTCTACTAATTAGATGATGCCTTCTTATATTGGTAAGGATAAAGCTTTATTCGTTCTAATGATTAAAGTGATAATTTCTTCCAGGACAGCCCTCCCCTCCCCAAACAACCCCAGAAATAAAGTTTTATCTACTATCTGGGCCCAGTCAGGTTTACACCAATTTTTCTATTACTTTGTTATTTTATTTTTTGTACAGAGGATTTTGTACAGAGCAGCATTCTACCTCTGAGGTATACCTCCAGCCCTTTTTATTTTTATTTTGAAATTGGGTCTTGCTAAGTTCCTGAGGCTGTCCTTGAACCTTCGATCCTCCTGCCTCAGCCTCCTAAGTTCTGCCATTACAGTTGTGTGCCACCACGCCTGGCTTCCCTTGCTTCCTTTAATAAACCAAATACTTTAATAGAAATAAGGAAATTTAGTGGAACTAATCTTGCTTTAATCTTGTTTTCTCTAGAACACTGGAAGTTAAAGTGAGTTTAAGGGTAGATTAATTGTAGACTGTGGTTGGACATTTAAAATTCCCAAGTGAATTAACAAAATGGAAAATGATGAAAACAAATGATCTTTTTTATTTAAGTATATGATCACATGTAATATCACCACACAACATTCCACTTTAGCATGCAATAATTAGAAAACATAATGAAAAATTCTACTATCAATTAAAGATGCACAGGTATAAATCTGACAAGAAATATGCTATCCCTCTACAGAGAGATATACAAAACTTAACTACAAGACATAAAAGAAGATTAGAATAAATGAGGCAAAATACTATATTCTTGGACAAGAAAGCGTAATGTTATAAAGTTCTGAAATTAATCTGTTCATTCAAAGCAATCCAACTCTAATAGATATTTTTGAATATAATACTCCTAACAGATTTTTTTGTTTTATAACAAAGTGATTCTAAAGTTCATCTGAAATATATACTATGAAAAACAGCAATTACATGTTTGTAAGAATACAATTATGTGGGGTACGTTGCTATCAGATATCAACTTATACTAAAAAATATTGAAATGGAAACTGGATTTATTGGCATAACATTTTTAAAAAATTGATCATTGAAACATAATAAGAGATCTGGAAATTTATTATTTGGTTAAGTGAATATTTCAAATCAGTAGCAAAAGGAAGTTGACTCTTTTGCCACTAGGGTGGTGCCTTCCGTCCTCTGGTCCTGGTCTCTGATCCTGCGCTGTCCTGATGCACAGTGCTGCCAGGTTTTGGCTGCCTTCCTATTAGCTCCTCATCCACGTGCTTATTGAGTATATCTTGCTTCTTGCCCCAGGGCTTCTCTGATTACCCCACAGGCGTCACCTGACCTGGATACATGCTACATGAGGGGAACCGGAGTCAAGGGATGCATGTGGCTCTCTTTTGAGACTTGAATGAATGCTTCTCAGCCATAGGAGAATGTCCCACCTTGGATACTTAGTCAACTGGAGCAGTCACCCACTAGATAATGCTCGAATTGGCTTTTTTACTTCTCTATTGATGTTAGTCCCTCACTCCTGAGCCTTGACGACACATTCTTAAAAATATGTAGCTTCTGTCCCAGACTCTGCTTTTTGGAAAATGCAAACAACAACAAACCAGGCGAGGTCAGAATAACTGTGCAATAGATGGTGTTGAGACATTGGCTCTAGAGTGGGGGAAAGAATAAAGACATCTCTACATGTAAAAAAATTTAACAAAAGTTAAAAAACTAAATGTAACAGTAAATCCAATGAAAATCTAAAACCACTAGAAGACTCCACAAAGGCAGAGACTGCCTCTTTCACTTCAACTTTCTTCCGTGTATTTTTCAGGCTTGTTTTGCTCTGTTTTGTCAATATTGTTTCATTTCAATTGAAATTCTTCATTTAAAATATATTAGTCTTGTGACCTTGAGGATAATAGATTTTCCTTGATTTCACGTATAGATCTATTCTGTCATTCAGATATTTGTCAAAATACCATGTTTGCTAAAGGCCCCTTCTCATTTTCAGTGTTATTACAAATGTATTCTCCTCTACACATCCTCTTTGTATTACAATTAGATTTGGGGTGGACAGTGGAGATACATACACATATTTAATCCATCTGAATCCACAATATTTTGAATTTTGCATCAGTTATTTCTCTTGTTAGCAGCACAAAGTGGTATGAAAAGTCTAATTTAAGAGTCTCTGACAAGTATAATTTCATCAGACTATGAAGATGTCTATTCACTAATTAAGCTATTCTCAATTGTCCTGTTAAAAGTGCCACGTGATGTTACTCTGTCTTTATCACAGCACTTTTGAGCTGGAAGATCCTAAAAGATCATTTAGTCCCTACATGTCCAATGTATGGCTTGCTGATCAAATTATCCTATGCATCCTTTTTATGACTTCCCTGAGTCTCTCCACTTTTAAACAATTACACAAATTAGCATCCTTGTGCTAGTAGCTTGAAAATTCCTAACTATCTACCTGTATAAACTATTTAAACTCACCTATTGGCAGATTTAATGAAATAGTAAGTGTATTATCATACAGTTTCATTTAATTTAATGAGCATTTATGAAATTTTATAAAAGGTAAAGTAGGCACACAAAAACATCCATGTACATTTGATTGACCTTTAATTGTATGTAATATGTCTCTAGGCTCATCATTATAAAAGTTAATATGGCTTACATTCAAATAGATAGCTAAGTGACTCACCTTTAAGTATTGTATGCTCCTAATAATCAAAATCCTAGACGGGTGTGGTGGTGCATACACGTAATCTCATTACTTGGGAGGTGGAAACTGAAGGATCACATGTTCAAGGACAGCACAGTACCATGGCAAGACTCTCAACCACTTAGAGAGACCATGTTTCAAAATAACAAATAAAAAAGGGCTGGGGTGTATCTCAAAGGTAGAATGCCCCTGGGTTAAGTCCCTAGTACCACACACACACACACACACACACACACACACACACACACATCAAAATCCTTCATTTAAAACATATCAATCTTATGAACCTGAGAGCAAAAGATTTTCCCTAGATCACATTTATAGACCTGTTATAAAGATCTCACTTTCTAATACAGAAAAATAATAAAAATTAGAAAAACTTTATTCTGTATCACAGTTTATTCTATTGCTTTATCCAGATAGATATACATATCTATCTGGATATATAAACATGATATATATATATATATATATGTATATATATATATATAATATCATGTTTAATTAAATGTGGAAAGTCATAGACTACATGCCTAGGCTACATAATTTTTTAAGATTTTATTTTAAAATTGCAAGGATGGTACAGAAAAGTCCCTTGCACTTTTGCCCAGGCTCCTCCAATGGTCGTATCTCACATTATAGTACAGTATCAAAACTTGCACGGGGACATAGTGTCCACTATGTTTCATGTCATTTTATCACGTGTGCAGATTTGCGTGATCACTGCAGCCAAAATACAGAGCTTCCACCACTGCCAAGGTGCCCGTCCTACTTCCTTACACTCATGCCTCCTGCTTTCTTTCCCCCTTCCCCTTGCAATCGCTAAACTCCGAGGCCACCGATGTGTTCTCCACACTTACCATTTTATCATTTTGAAACTTATTCCAGTGGAATCATACAGTATGTGACCTTTTGAGATGTTTCCCCACTCAGCATAAACACTTGAGAACCATCTCAGTTGTACATACCAATATTTCTTTTTCTTTTTTATTGCTTGGTATGGTTTATTATTATTATTATTATTTTTTGCGGTACCGGGGATTGAACGCAGGGGCGTTCTACCTCCGCGCTACGCCCCCGGCCCTATTTTTTATACTTTACTTTGAAACCGGGTCTCACGAAGTTGCGGAGGCCCTCACTAGGTAGAGAGAGAGAGAGAGAGAGAGAGAGAGAGAGAGAGAGAGAGACAGGGAGAGAGAGAAACAGGGAGAGAGCTGAGGCTGGCCGCGAACCTGGATCCTCCAGTCTCCGCCTCCCAAAGTACTGGGATTACAAGCGTGCGCCACCACGCCTGGCTGGTTTATTATTTTTATCCATGATGTAGATGCACCACAGTTTAATCATTCACCCATGGAACCACAATTTGGTTGTTGTAGTTTTTGGGTATTGCAAATAAAGCTTCTCTGAACAATAATGTACAGATTTTGAATGGGTTTAAGTTTTCATTTTTCTGAGATAAACATCTAGGAATGAAGATGTTGTGTTATTTTGTGCTAGTATAGTTTTTAAAGAAAATTCCTAACTTTACTATTTTACATTCATATAAGCTACGTGTGAGAGGTTCAGTTTCTCAAAATACTCATCAGAATTTGGTGTGTTGTCACTTTTATTTTAGCTTTCAGGTAGATGTGTTGGCATATCTGATGGTCTAATTTGCAATTCTCTGGTGGCTAATGAAGTTGGATTTGTGTGCATTTGTTTGTCATCCATAGTCCCTCTTCTAAGAAATGTTCTTTGTGTCTTTGTCCATTTTACAATCGGATTGCTAGTGGGGTGCAGCGGAGCACACCTGTAATCCCAATACTTGGGAGGCTAAGACAGGTGGATTGCTGGTTCCAGGCCAGCCCCAGCAACTTAGTGAGATCCTGTCTCAAAAGAAAGAAAGAAAGAAAGAAAGAAAGAAAGAAAGAAAGAAAGAAAGAAAGAAAGAAAAATCCTAATAAATAATGATAATAATAATAAAAAATAGTAATAATAAAATATAATTGGATTGTGTTTTTCCTGTTGAGTTTTAAGGGTTTTGTTTAATATATAATTTTATTGGCACACTATAATTATACAACACAGTAAGATTTAAAGTGATACAAACATACATGTACGAGGAAATGCACCGAGTGCTATGTACATGTATATTTGAGAGTTCTTTATATGCTCTAGTCAATAAGTCCTTTCCCAAATATGTGGCTCGTAAATATTTTCTCCTAATCTGTGTCTTGTCACTTCATTCTTTTTTTTTTTTTTTTGCGGTACCGGGGATTGAACCCAGGGGCATTCTACCTCCGCGCTACACCCCCGGCCCTATTTTTTTTATACTTTATTTTGAAACCGGGTCTCACGAAGTTGCGGAGGGCCTCACTAAGTAGAGAGAGAGAGAGAGAGGGAGGGAGAGAGAGAGAGAGAGCTGAGGCTGGCCGCGAACCCGGATCCTCCGGTCTCCGCCTCACAAAGTACTGGGATTACAAGCGTGCGCCACCACGCCCGGCTTCATTTCATTCTTTTTAGCAGTGTTTTACATAGCAAAACTTTAATTTTGATGATCTCTAATTTACAAATGTTTCCTTTTATACATTACGCTTTTGATATAGAGTCCAAAAACACTTGATAGGTCCTGAATATTGTTTTCTTACATTTTTTCCCTAAAAGTTTTCTGCTTAACATTTAGATCCAAGGTCGACTCAAGTTAATTTTTGCATAAAGTGTAAGGTTTAGATTGAGATTTATATTTCTAGCTA
This sequence comes from Glis glis, assembly GCA_004027185.1. Lineage (NCBI taxonomy): Eukaryota > Metazoa > Chordata > Mammalia > Rodentia > Gliridae > Glis > Glis glis. The sequence continues at coordinate 31,469 of PVJS01009089.1, forward strand.
TGAATATCCAACAGCTCCCATTTGTTGAAAAGAATATACTTCTTCCATTGTATTCCTTTGCAGTTCTGTGAAAAGTCAGTTTCCTGGGTGTATGGACTATTTCTGGGTTCTCTATTCAGTTTTGTTGACTTTTATGTCTGTTTCTCTGCTAATTCCACACAGTGCTGATTAGTGTTGCTAAATAGTAAGTCTTGAAATTGGATGAAAATAATTCTTCCTGGTTTATTTTTCTTTTCCATATGTGTTTAGTTATTGTATTTTCTTTGCCTTTCACATACATTTTAGAATTAGTCTTGCCATATAACTACAAAGAGATCTTGTTGGGATTTTTACAGGAATTAACTCTATATTTACTTGGGAAGAAATGTCATGTTTTTAGTTTTTAGCATGCAAACCCTATACATGTTCTGTTAGATTTACACTATTTTCACTAGTTTTATAATAAATAGCACTTTTAAAAAAGTTTTGCTTCTGCATGTTCACTGCTAGCAAACAGACGCAATTGATACCTGTGTGTTCATCTTATAAGGTGTAACATTTCACTTAGTTCTAGGATGTCTTGCTTTCTGGTTTTTCTTTTTCTTTATCATTTTTTGTCCCTACTGGGACTTGAACCCAGGAGCATTCCACCTCTGAGCTACACCCCTAGCCCTATTTTTGTTTTGTTTTGAAACCAGGTCTCACTAAGTTGCTGAGAGCCTAGCTAAGTTGCTGTGGTTGGCTTTGAACTTGAGATACTCCTGCCTCAGGCTCCTAAGTACTTGAATTACAGGCATGTGCCACTGTGCCTGCCAATAGTCTTCTTTTTTGTGCCTTTTTCTGGGTATGGTAGCAAGATAATACTACCCTCATAATAGGAATTGGAAAATGTTCTTTATTCTTGTGATTTCTGGAAGTAATTGAATAAATTGGTGTTAAACTACTTTGAACACAGAAATCATCAGTGAAACCATCTGGAAAAGGAGAGCTTTTGCTTTTGAAATATCACATTTAATTTATCATATAGGATTATATACATGATCTAAGGCATGCTGGGTATATTGTCATAGTGTGTGTTTTAGAAAGAATTGGTCTATTTCCTCCGAGTTGTCAAGTTTATGTTTATAAAATTGTTCAGAGTATTTTCTTGATATCCTTTTATTTTCTGCATGGTCTGTCATGATAAAATTGGTGTCATTCCTGAAATCGATAAAGTATTTCTTTTTATAAGTTCTTTGCTGTTATTTTTTAATGTGCTTTTATTTGTGCATTATTGTCTCACATCACAATGAAAAGCAAGTTGACAGTAACATACATGCATGTAGCACTTGGTTCTCCCCTTCCTACCCTCCCCCCAGTACAGAGTACTGAGATTGATGTTGGTTTATTCTCATGTGTACACATGGGCAATGGTAGTAATTCCATTGATGAACTTCATTCTTCCCCTTCCCCTTCCCTTAGACCACTTCCCTGGCTCCACTGAGGCTTCTCAACTATGGTCTGGAGGCACTTTTATTTTTTTATATTCACTTATTGGTGCATTGTAGTTTTACATTTTGATACACATCAGGGTAGCAACATCATACATGCACACACTGCTCATTTAGCCCTCCCTCAAATCCCACTGGAGTCCCTTTTATATCCCCACTACTCCCCAGCTTGGGCATATTAGCAAAAACATAAGACCCTTCCCTTTCAGTGATTGGCTAATCTCATTTAATATAATGTTCTCCAGGTCCTTCCATATTCTTGTAAATGATAGTATATTGTTCTTCTTTATTGCTGAGTAGAATTCCATTGTGTGTATTTCCCAGAATTTTGTAATCCATTGTAGAAGACATGCAAATGGCCAATAGATACATGAAAAAATGTTCAACATCATTAGCAATCAGGGAAATGAGAATCAAAATTACTCGGAGATTTCATCTAACCCCAATCAGAATGGCAATCATTAAGAAGTCAAACAACAATAAATGTTGGCGAGGATGTGGGGAAATAGGAACTCTCCTGCACTGTTGGAGGGAGTGAAAACTAGTTCAACCACTACGGAGATCAGTGTGGAGATTCCTCAGAAGACTGAGAATGGATCCACCATATGATCCGGCTATACCACTACTGGGTATCATTCCAAAGGTATTGAAACCTGAAAACTACAGTAATATATGCATACCCATGTTCATAGCAGCACAATTCACAATAGCCAAATTATGGAACCAATCTAGGTGTCCATCAACAGTCAATAAAGTATTTCTTATCTTTCTTTTTTTTTGTCAGTCTCGCGGCAGGTAAGTCAGTTTTATTGTTCTCTTTCAATAACCAGTCTTTCTGTTTCATCTATTGTCTTCTTCTTTTCGATTTTATTTCTTATTTTTGTGCATTATTTCCTTCTTCTTGCTTTGGGTTAACTTTTATTTTTCTAGTTTTCATGTAATGAGCTAAGAGTATTTTGAGATATTTCTAACTTCCAAATGTAAACATTTGATGGTGTGGATTTCAATACTTCCTTAGATGCTTCCCAGAAAATTCTGAGTTTCATTTTAATTCAGTTTAATCTATTTAAAAAATTCCCTTGAGATCTTCTCTTTGAACCAGGAACTGCTAGACATGTGTTGCTTTCATGTGCTTAGAGATTTTGCTGTAATATCTCTGTTATTGATCTCCAATTACAGCTTGGAGAACACCTATGCATGATTTCCATTATTTAAATGTTGGCAGGTTTGTTTCATGGAGGGGTATGGTTAGTATTGGCATATGTTGGTTTTGTGGTTAGCTCGGGGTAAGCTATGTATTCTTTGAGTACTTGCATGTCTACTGCTATTAGGTAGAATGTTTTATACAGGTTGATTATATATTGTTGGTTGATGGAGCATTGTTAACTTCTATATCTTGCTGATTTACTGTCTATCTATTCTATGAATACTTGAGAAAGGAGTGTCAAGTTGCCAACCATAATTGTGGATTTGGTTTTCCCCTTTTAGTTTCATCAGGATAAATGTCACATATTTACAGCACTGTTGTTTAGTGGACTGTACTTAGGATGTTTGGTTTCTTGGTGTACTGACTACTTTAGTAATTTATAATACTTCTCTGTGACTGTATTTTTTCTCTGAATCCTGCTTTTTCTGATATTTTTATAGCCACTCCTGATTCTTTTGATTAATTCTTTTACATGTTACATATTTTCCCTTTTGATTCAACCTACCCATATCATTATATTTGAAGTGAATTTCTTATAGGTAGCATGTAGTTAGGTCATTTAAAATTTATACTATCCTAGTAAGTTTTTCTGTAATCTTTATTTAGACCACTGTAATCATTGACAGTTTGGTATTTATATTTGGCATTTTATTGCTTATTTTATGTTTGTTTTATTGCCTCCCCTTTTCTTTTTCTTTTCTTCCTGATGGATATTTGAATAATTTTTAGAATTTCATTTTGATTTTCTTTTGACATTTTTGATAGTGCTTTTGACATTTTTGTCTCATTGTTCAGTGGTTACTATAGATGTTTTATATTATTATTAATTTTTTTGCGGTACCGGGGATTGAACCCAGGGGCGTTCTACCTCCGCGCTACACCCCCGGCCCTGTTTTTTATACTTTATTTTGAAACCGGGTCTCACGAAGTTGCGGAGGGCCCCACTAAGTAAAGAGAGAGAGCGAGAGAGAGAGAGAGACAGGGTGAGAGAAAGAGAGAGAGAGAGAGAGGGAGAGAGAAAGAGAGAGAGAGAGAGAGAGAGAGAGAGAGAGCTGAGGCTGATCGCGAACCCGTATCCTCTGGTCTCTGCCTCCCAAAGTACTGGAATTACAAGCGTGCGCCACCACACCGGCTAGATGTTATATTATATATACCCAACTTATTACAGTCTACTGGGCTTGACATTTAACTAGTTCAATTGAAGTTTAGAAACCATATCTCACTTTATTTACATTCATTTACCTTCCCCATTTATAACTCATTTGTCTTGGTATTTTTTCTTTGCATTGAAAATCAGACTATACATTGGTTAAACACTTGCCTCAAGCACTAAATTTAAAAATTCAAACCAGGAATGATGGCACATGCCTGTAATTCCAGTAGTTTGGAGGATGAGACAGGAGGATCTCAGGTTTGAGTCCAGCCTCAGCAACTTAGCAAGACCCTCAGCAACCAACTAGTGAGATCCTGTTTCAAAATAGAAATCAAAAGGGCTGGAGGTATAGCTTGAAAGTAGAACATCATTGGTTCAATTCCAGAATGAAAGAAAGAAAGAAAGAAAGAAAGAAAGAAAGAAAGAAAGAAAGAAAGGAGGAAGGAAGGAAGGAAGGAAGGAAGGAAGGAAGGAAGGAAGGAAGAAAGGAAAAAAGAAGGAAGGAAGGAAGGGAGGGAGAATTCAAGAGGAGAGGACAAGGAAAGTTCATTGCATTTAGTCACTTATTTGCTCTTCTTTTGTGATTCTTGATGACATGAGACTTTTTCTTTTATTATTTGTTTCCGAATAGATAATTTTCTCTAGTTATTGTTTCATGGTAGATCTGCTGGTGAGAAATTCATTTTCTCTTTGTTTTCTTTCATCTGATAAAATTTTCCTATCCCTTCATTCTTTAAAAATATATATGTTTCTGAATGTAAAATCCTGGCTTGACCTTTTACTTATTTTAGTACTTGAATTGTATTTCAACATTTTCTTCTGGTCCTCATGGTTTCTGATGAGAATATGCTACAATTTGGATTGCCCCCCTCATTTGATTAACATATCAACTGTGCAGCTACTCTCAAGATTATTTCTTTTCTTTGGTTTTCAGCATATTGACTATGAAGTACCTTGTTATGTATTTTTCTTGGATTATCTTGATGGGAGTTAACTTGGATTCTCAAATTTATAAGTATGTGTTTTTTGCCACCTTAAGGAAAATTTCATCCAATATTTACTTGATATGTCTTCAACTCATCGTCCTTCTTTTCTGAGAATCTGATGACACAAATATCAAATCTTTTGCTCTATCCGACACTTTCCTCCATTTCAGAATATTTCCCCATATACCTTTTCTCTGTTATTCATTTTGGATCACGTCTTTTCTTCTATCTTCAAGTTCTTGGATGCTTTCCTATGTCCTTTCTATTTTCCTGTCAAGTACATCCATTGAGTGTTTTATTTAATTATTGTACTTTTGAGTTCTAAAATTTCCATATAGTTCTTCTTTATATCCTTTATACCATTCCGGAGACATCAGTTTTTCATTTGTTTCAAGTGTATTTTTAATTGATTCATGAAACATTTTTTAAAATTTTTATTGGTGCACTTTATTAATACATCTTGATGGTTTTCAGTGTGGTAGAAGTATACATGTACACATCGGTCAATTAGCCTTGCCCCGAATCTCACCCCCATTCCTTTCCTCTTCGCTCCCTCTCCTGCTCAGCATAGTGATTGACTTTGACAAGTTTTTATACTTACAACCTGTGTATTAGAGTGTTTCCCTCTTCCCGCCTCCATTCTCCCTCAGTTTGATGGCCTTCCTTACTCATCTAAGGTTTTCTCCAACTCTGTCTGAAGTCCCTCCTATGCCCTTTCCTTCCTTGCTTCTGCATATTAGGGAGAGCATCCAATGTTACACTTTTTGTGTCTGAATAATCTCACTTAGCATAATATTCTCTAATTCCATCCATCTTCCTGCAAATGATGTAATTTTGTTCTTCTTTATGGCTGCATAAAATTCCATTGTATACATATCCTATAGTTTTATAATCTATTCATCTGTTGATGGACATCTTGGCTGGTTCCATAGTTTGGCAATCATGAATTGTGCAGCTATAAACATAGATACGCATGCATTAGTCTGGTAGTTTGGTTTCCATTCTTTTGGGTAGATACCTGGAAGTGGTATTGCTGGGTCATATGGTAGGTTCATTCCCAGTCTTCTGAGGATCCTCCACACTGGTTTCCAAAGTGGTTGTACTAATTTGCAATCCCAGCAACAGTGTATTAGTATTCCTACTTCTCCACATCCTTGCCAGCATTTGTTATTGTTTGTGTTTTTAATGATTGCCATTCTAATTGGGGTTAGGTGAAATCTCAGGGTAGTTTTGATTTGTATCTCTCTGATTGCTAATGATGTTGAACATTTTTTCATACATTTATTGGCGATTTGTGTTTCTTCTTTTGTGATGTGGCTATTTAGTTCACTTGCCCATTTTTTTATTGGGTTGTTTGCTTTCTTTTAGCAGTAGGTTTCTTGAGTTCTCCGTATAGTCTAGATATTAGTCCTCTATCAGAGGAGTAGCTGCCAAAAACCTTCTCCCGTTCTGTCAGCAATCTGTTGAGGTTAATGATAGTTTCCTTTGTGGCACAGAAACTCTTCAGTTTAATGCAATCCCACGTATTGATCTTCATTTTAACTTCTTGTGCCTTTGGGGTCTTATCAAGGAAGTTTTTGCCTGTGCCTATGTGTTGAAGAGTCAGACCTATGCCCTCTTCAAGTAGCTGCAAGGTCTCTGGTCTAATTTCCAGGTCTTTGATCCATCTCGAATTGACTCTTGTGCAGGGTGAGAAAGTGGGGTTTATTTCTATTTTCTGCATGTGGTTAACCAGTTTTGCCAACACCATTTGTTGAAGAGGCTATCTTTTTTCCAGTGTATGTGTTTGGCTCCTTTGTCAAAAACCAAATGGCTGTAAGTGTGCAGATTTGTTTCTGAGTATTCTATTCTGCTCCATTGGTCTATTTGTCTGCTTTTGTGCCAATACCATGCTGTTTTTATCACTATGGCTCTGTAGTATAGTTTGAAGTCAGGTATTGTGATACTTCCTGCATGGTTCTTGTTGCTGAGAACTACTTTGGCTATTCCAGTTTTTTTGTTTGTTTTTCCAAATGAATTTAAGGACTGATTTCTCTATGTCTGTGAAGAATGACCATGGTAATTTAATGGTTATTGCATTGAGTCTGTAGATCACTTTTGGAAGAATGGCCATTTTGATGATATGTATTCTGCCTATCCAAGAGCATGGGAGGTCTTTCCATCTTCAAAGATCTTCTTCAATTTCTTTTTTCAATGTTTTATAATTTTCCTTGTAGAGGTCTTTTACCTCCTTGGTTAAGTTTATTCCTAAATATTTGATTGTTTTGGGGGATATCATGAGTGGAAATGTTTTCTGGATTTCGTTTTCAGTGGATTTATGGTTGGCATATAGAAAAGCTTCTGATTTTTTATGATTGATTTTGTATCCAGACACTTTGCTGAATTTGTTGATCAGATCTATAAGCTTTTTGGTTGAGTTTGTTGGGTCTTCTAAGTATAATATCATGCCATCTGCAAATAGGGATAGTTTAAGTTCTTCTTTTCCTATTTGAACTCTTTTTATTTCTTTCTCTTGCCTTATTGCTCTGGCTAGATTTTCTAGTACTATATTGAAGAGGAGTGGTAATAGTGGACATCCTTGTCTTGTTCCTGTTTTTAAGGGGAACTCTCATAGTTTTTCCCCATTCATTATGATGTTGACTGTGGGCCTTTTGTATATTGCTTTTATGATGTTGAGTTATGTTCCTTCTATTCCAATTCTCTGCAGTGTTTTTATCATGAATGGGTGTTGGATTTTTTCAAATGCTTTTTCAGTGTCTATTGAAATGATCATGTGATTTTTGTCTTTAGTTCTGTTTATGTGGTGGATTACATGGATTGTTTTTCATATGTTGAACCAGCCTTGCATCCCTGAGTTGAACCTGATTTGGCCATGGTGTATGATTTTCTTGATGTGGTTTTGAATGCACATTGCTAGTATTTTGTTTAGAAGTTTTGTGTCTAAGTTCATTAATGATATGGGCCTATAGCTTTCTTCTCTTGAGCTGTCTTTATTAGGTTTTGGTATTAATGTGATGTTGGCTTCATAGAATGTATTTGGGTGAGTCCCGCTTCTTTCTATCTCATGGAATAGATTGAGGAATATTGGGATTAGTTCTTCTATAAAGGTTTTATAAAATTCACCTGGGAAGCCATCTGGACCTGCGCTTTTCTTTGACAGTAGGCTTTTTATTGCTGCTTCAATCTCTTTGATTGCTATTGGTCAGTGTAAATTTTCTATATCTTCTTGATTTAACTTAGGAAGGTTGTACATGTCTAGAAACTTGTCAATTTCTTCTAGGTTTTCCATTTTGTTGGAGTATAGTTTTTAAAAGTAGTTTCTGATAATCCTCTGGATTTCTGCAATGTTGGTTGTAATATCACCTTTTTCCTCTTTTATTTTAGTAATTTGGGTTAATTCTCTCTTTCTTTTGGTTAGGTTGGCTAGTGGTTTATCTATCTTGTTTATTTTTTTTTGAGGAACCAGCTTTGGTTTTGTTGATATTTGTATTTTTTTTTTTTACTTTCTACTTCATTGATTTCTGCTCTCATTTTAATAATTTCCTGTCTTCTACTGGCTTTGTGTTTAGACTGTTTTGGTTTTTCAAGGGCTTTGAAGTGTGTCATTAGGTTATTTATTTGGTGATTTTCTGTTCTTCTTATGTGGGCACTCAGTGCTCTGAATTTTCCTCTTAATACTCCCTTCAGCGTGTCCCAGAGATTTTGATATGTTGTGTCTCTGTTTTCCTTTGTTCCTAGGAATTTATTAATTCTTCCCCTTATTTCTTCTCTGACCCATTCCTCATTCAGCACATGGTGTTCAGTCTCCATGTGTTTATGAGGTTTCTCTGGGTCTTCTTATAGTTGATTTCTAGTTTCATTCCATTATCATTTGGAAAGATGCAGGGGATTATATCACACTTTTTGAATTTGCTAGTACTTACCTTGTGGCCTAGAATATGGTCTATTTTAGAGAAGGTTCCATGAGCAGCTGAAAAAAATATGAATTCAGCTGCAGTTGGGTGGAATATTCTGTATGTGTCTAGTAGGTCCATTTGGTTTATGGTGTTCCTTAGGTCTGAGGCATCCTTACTGAACTTTTATCTTGAAGATCACTCTAGTGGTGTCAGAGGAGTGTTGAAGTCTCCCAATATTATTGTATTGGGATCTATGTATGACTTAATGTCACAAAGAGTTTCTTTTATGAAAGTGGTTGCACCTATGTTTGGGGCATAAATGTTGGCTATCATTATATCCTCTTGCTGTACTGTTCCTTTTACCAGTAAAAATATGACCTGCATTGTCTGTTCTGATAAGTTTATGCTTGAAGTCTAATTTGTCTGAAATCATAGTTGCTATTCCTATTTGTTTTCTAGTTCCATTAGCATGGATTACCTTGCTCTATTCCTTCACCTTTAGTATGTGAGTATCTTTGCTTGTAAGGTGTTTTTATTGAAGGTAAAAAAATCCATAGATGGATTATGATTTTTAATCTATTTTGCCACCTTATATCTTTTGATTGGGAATTGAGGCCATTTATATTCAACGTGAATATTGAGAGATGATTTTTAATTCCTAACATTTTGAAATTTAATTTCTGTTTCAGGTAGTGTTTGTTTTTCTTTGCTTAGTTGCTAATTTGATGGAAGTCATTGTTTCTCTGGTTTGGCATTTCTTTTTTATTTCTTCTTTATAATTAATCTCTGAGTATTTCTCTAGTGCTCGTTTGGAAGACAAAGTCTTTCATCTTCTGTTTGTCATGAAAGGTTTTTATTTCCCCATCATATTTGATATCTTTGCTTGGTAGATAAATCTTAGCTGAAAGTTGTTTTCTTTCAGAGTTTGGAATGTGTACCTGTAGGCCCTCCTGGCTTTTATGATTTGGTTTGAAAAGTCTTGAGTGATTCTTATTCGTTTGCCTCTGAATGTCACTTAGTCTTTTACTCTTGTTGCCTTTAAGATTCTCTCCTTGGCCTCTATATTAGTCAAATTGATTATTATGTGATGTGGTGAACCTGTGTGTCAATCTTTTTTCTATGTTAGGATAATTTTCTAATATTACTTCTCTGAAACGATTATTGATTCATTTGGTTTCGGCTTCTATTCCTTCTTCTATGCCTATTATTCTTAGTTTTGTTCTTTTAATATTGGCCAGGATCTCATCAAGGCCCAATTCATGCTGTCGAATTGTTTTTTCTAAATGATATACTACACTTCATTTTTGGAAAGGTCATCTTCTAAGAGTGAAATTCTGTTTTCCATGTGGTCTTGTCTACTGTTGATAGTTTGTATTGATGCCTTCATTGCAATTATTGCATCCTTCACATCCTTCAGAGCTTCTTTTTGATTCCTGTTTAGGGTGTCAGATTCTTTGTTTATTTGACCCTTCAATTCTTTCAGGCTTTCTCTGAATTCTTTTCAGAAACCCTGTATCATTTCTACTATTAAAGTTCTGAATTTTCTTTATGGCAATCTTTGCAAATCTATGTTAGCGGGGTTCTGTCATTGTAGATTTGTGGGAGCTCATTGTTTCTTTGCTATTCTTTTTTCTCATGATTTCAGGTTCCTTATGTTTATATCTTTGTTGCTTTTTGTAGCTCTCTCTCACTCTGTAGGTTTCCTTTGTCTAGTCTCTCTCCCTTTATATTATCTTATTCTGGAGGTAGATATTTGCTATTAGGCAAGCCTTATAGGTGAATAGCCTTTAGTGAATGGTTATTCTCAGCTCTTTGTTGTGTTTATTAACCTTTAAAATCAACATTGAATACTATGTCCTATCTCCTCCCACTATTGCTCTGCTTATAGATCATCAGTATTGGGTTGCGGTTACTCTAGGGTTCCTTTTTGGTGAGGTTGATGGGTACCAGGTGTTAAGGTCCAGAGACCTGTCTGTTGCCTCCATAATAGGGAGTTGGCTGAGAGGTACGAGATGAACAGTTTGTACCTTGTGCATTTTTGAACTTCATTGTGTGGGCTGTTGGGCAGTTTCATCTGTCAGCTGTGGTTAGTTTGTCCTTGGTGACTGGCAGTTTTTTCTGGTGGTTCACCTATTGGTCCAATCTCAGCTGTAGGGGTTTAGAGGAGTCAGCTGGTATATACAAGGGCAAGATGTGTTGAGTTCACTGTTGAAGGATGAGTGAGGAGGATGGAGCTGAAATAATGAATGCAAGGATAGGGTAAATTAGAGAATAGAATTGTGTAGAATAAGAGTTTGAGTACAGTAATGTAATATATAGTAATGATTAGAGGCAGTGAAAATAGAGGAGGATTCCAGCAGCCAGTGTATAGTATTTAGGTATAGTGATACGAAATGGGTCTAATACAAGGTAAAAATGGAAAAAGAAAAAAAAAGGAGACAGAGAGAATAGAGGAGATTGGAAAGAGGGAGGAAGTTTGCAAAAGGGATGGGGAAAAGTTCAGACAACCAAGCAAACAAACAGACAACTAAAAACAAAACAAAACAAAAATAAACAAAAAAAGCAAAAAAAAAACCCCTATAAATATATAAGTATAGGTCACTTGGGTTCTGTCACCCTCCTGGATCTGCATGGATACTTTCAGCCGGGTAATGTCTACCTATTATAGTAGGATCTCGAGCATGTTTCAAGCGTTCTTGCTTGCTCAGTATCCTATAGCTATAATGTCAGTATGCAGCCCCAATTCTTGGTCTCCTTCAGTGATGGGGACCCTTGCCTGGCACCTCTTTCAGCCTGTGCAGGTGCCCAGTGGTGCTGGTGATTCCCGTAAACCCTGCAAGGGTGCTGCGACCTGTGGGCTGTTGGTCTGTCCAGCCTGACTGTCGCCAGAGTTTGACTGCTTATCCACTCTTCTGCTGTGTTTTACAGCCAGCCCCTCTTCCACCTCCACAGGGATGATCCGCAAAGCTTCATACCCTGCAAGTCTATTGCTTGTCATGCCCTTCCTTGTGGTTTGCGGTGGTCTCCCCTGGGGTGGCACGTTAACTTCCTGTCTTGTTGAGTGGCTTCTCTTAGACTCTTGGGGAGGGGTGGGCTCAGCCACTGCCGCAGGGTCTGGTCAGGGGTCCCGTCCAGGCATTCGGGTCTCTAGTGAGTGTGGAGCACGTTGCCACTTGCTTTTGTTGCTGAAGATCTGAAGCTGCTGGATTTTACAACAGGACTCTGGCTTCTTTGTTGTTGGTGTGGGTAAGCCACACTGTCGGCCACTAGCTGCTCCTGTGTGGCTTGGTTTGAGTTGGCGCCGCCACAGTGGCCGTTGTCACTGTTCCCCGGGCTAGGCGTGCAGAGCCCTTTACTGTCTGTCCTCTGTTCTGTCTTCTGGCTTTGGTTTCATTGTGTTTCAGATTTTTCATTGTTTAGTTCAATTTTTCACTGCTTTTCTTCTCTTATCAAGAGGGTGCTTTTATAACAGTTGAGGTCGGAGTCTCAGAGGGGCCACAATGTGGTGTCTCCCTCAGTTGCCATCTTGGAATCCTCATGAAACATTTTTGTGATGGTTTCTTTAAAAGTTTTATGTTAGAGCTGGGTGTGGTGGCACACAACTGTAACCCTAGTACTTGGAAGGATGAGACAGGAGGATCACAGGTTCCAGGCCAGTCTCAGCAATGAAGTGAGACCCTCAGCAACTTAGACCCTGTTTCAAATTTAAAAATAAAAAAGGTCTGGGGATGTAGCTTGGAGATAGAATGCCCCTGGGATCCATCCCCAGTACCACACACACACAAAAAATCTATTAGGTAGTAATCCATGTCATCTTGGTGTTGTTATCTATTGATCAGTTTTACCATTCAGATTTTGATTTTCTTGTGTTTTGGTATGACCTACAATATTTATCTTGCATTAGGAGTTGACAAAATTTTTTAAGAGACCCAGATAATATATATTTTAGGTTTTGTGTGCTAATGCCATTTCTGTCACAAACAGTCCATTATACTCTACTGTGTTGAAAGAATCCATACACAAGCTAGGTGTGGTGGTGCATGCCTGTAATCCCCATACTTGGGAAGCTGAGACAGGAGGATTGCAGGATGGAAGCCAGTCTTAGCAACTTATTGAGGCCCTCTGGAAATTAGTGAGACCCTGTTTCAAAAAAAAAACAAAACAAAATAGGGTTAGGGGCATACCTTGGAGGTAGAATGCCCCTGGGTTCAATCCCCAGTACCACCACCAAAAAAAAAAAAAAAGCCCATACACAATACTTGGATGAATGGCTATGGTTATGTTCCAATAAAACTGGATTTTCCAAAATACATAGTAAGCCAACTAGAACAACATGGACACACAACTTCTTCATCCAGTGGAAAAAATTTACAACTTCCAGTTGTAGTGGAATGTAGTTTGCCAACCTTTCCTTTGTGTTACTCAGCAGCTGAGTGAGTGCAGCAACTGCAAAAGTCTAGAATTCTTGTTATGGGAGAAAAAATAAAGCTGTTTGTGTTGAAGCCATTATGGCTGGGATTGCACACTTGTAGTTGAATATACTGCTGATCAAAAGCTTATATGTAATATCTCAAATTTCCCTCTAGAGATCTTGAAAAGATGAGAAAATGTTGAAATTCATAGCATACAATAATAAACATAACCTTTCCAAAGATTGTTTAAACAAATGATGGCCCAGTCATGCATTTTCCACTTCATAAAATAACAGCATCACCTCCCAAGAAGATGTAAAGATATTTTGTCCTTTTTCCTGTCTCAAGTAATATAAGTAATTCATAAAACTAGACAATTATGCTTTTATTGCATAGATATTTTTCCTGTGATGGTTCATTTTCTATCTCTGCTTTCTCCTACCTAGAAACACATAGACACACCACTTCTGCATCTGCTGAGAAAAAATGCAACTCCAGAAAGCAATGAGGCGGGCAATGAAGTGATGTTGAGGGTTTGTGGAGAGAGGCATAGTATTTGCTTCTTCCATTCTGGGGATGGAGTGGCTAAATTGAGTATGTTACATGCATGAAAAGGAATATCTTGAAATCACTCAAGAATTTTCAGTGACAAAGGGAATGTTTAAAGTATGATGTTAAATGGAAAAAAAACCAACAACATAGGCCTGTGGTTGGAAAATAGTCTGATTTTGCATCAAAATATTTCTTGGGCTTTTGCTCTTTTACTTTTGTTCCACTGTGATAATACTCTCAAAATCTGTACATAAATACCTTTTCTCTATGTACTTTCTATAGCTACCTCTGTATCTGTCTGAATATATGAAAGAGGAGGAATCATAGCTATGTGTTAGCAGGGTTTGTTGTTGTAATGTGGGATTATAGTTTTTTCATTTCTTTCCCTATAATTCTTGTTTTCTTAACTTCACATAATGAGCAGGCATCAAGAAAATAATTTTAAATCCAACGAGAGTCATGATTTAAAAGAGATTCTGCACATATGACAAAATATAGCTTGTCAAGCGTTGATGAATCCACAGTCTCTTTATGTCTACTGGAGAACTAATCATTTTTACTCACAGAGGACAAGCTCTTGACTTTGTACTTTGCTACCTTAGAACTTTTCTCCTAATTTAACACCCTTCTTCTTTCAGGTTTTAAGGTCAGGAGAGGGGAGTGAGAAAAGCTTCCCCTTGATATAACATTCTCTGCATTAAGCTTTAAAAATATCCCAATATTGTCTGTAACAGAAGCACGATTTAGAATCACACATACCCATGTGCTTCTTCACACTCTCGTCCAGTACTTTTCCTCCAAATAATCCCACCAAAAAACCTAAGTAGGTTTCAAATAATGGGACCTGAAGACCTTAGGTCTCTTGACTTTCGAAATAATTATTTCACATATTCATTCACTCTGTTAGTTAAAGTATATTTGACTAAGTATTTTTTGAAATGGTGGTAGAAGATGATATAAAAATGAAACAAGTATGTTCTCCTGTCCTGTACAGCTACACTTTATAAGTAGAGAAAAAGATCTGTGAAGGAGCATACAGGATACAGTTAAACAATGACATGCAGAATACAAGATGAAAAATAAATGTTACAGCCTTCTGAGAAAGAATGAAATTAATATATTGTCAAAACTTTATAAGTGCAAATGAATAAAATACAGTATACATTAGAAAAAAAATGTAAGATTTCAATTAGGCCAGTTTTCAATAAACGATAAGTTGCAGTACCTTATCATGAACTCATCTAAAAAAGTAGATTTGAGTAGCTCAGACATTTACTTATGCAAATGTCAAGACAGGTAACAGACCTTCTACTCACTTTTTCTCATATACCACAATCCTTAATACCACATATCTCCTTTTTATAATGGTAAAATAAAATACCACATATCTCCTTTATATAATGGTAAAATAAAATATAATGTCCAAAGTGTGAAAATATACAATAGTCATAATTTTAAAAATAGTCTATTTGTTAACATCAAATATATGGAAAGACAAAAGCAGAAGCAGAATCGGATGTAGAAAGTAGGTAGAGTCATTTAAAGTTGTTGATATGGAAGAATTTTTGACCTATAAAAATTGTCAGTTTCACATGCCTTGTTTTAGTAGATGTTAGGCAACTTAAAAGAAGAATTCTAAACAGATATCTCTAAGTAAGATGTTTGACTGTAAGGTGCTTTGAAGTAACACAATCTATTTTTTAAAATCTGTTAGTATATACGTGAGGCTCCACATGTATAATATTGATATCAAAAGCAACTTTCACACTTTAATTGGAGAGAGCACAGTCCACCATATACTTTGACCTTAATATGTATGATAGCTGTTAAGTTTCTCAAATTACCATGAATAGTTAAATATTTGTAGCAAGGAAATAATGTCTAATAAAACTAATTTGGTTTCTTTGATTAATGTAAGCATTTTGATTTTGATTATGGCACAACATACTTATCATGTGGGCTTGTAATTTTGCTGGTAATATGCTTATTTTCATATTTATGTTGTTATTTGCCTTGACTTAAAGAATGAACACATAGAATATAAAAATATGGTTTAAGCCAGGCACAGTGGCACAAGCCTATAATCTCAGTACTTGGAAAGCTGAGATGGGAGGATCAGGGGTTCAAGGCCAGCCTCAACAATTTATCAAGACCCTCCATTTGGTTTACTGTACCTGGAATGGCAATACTGCTTAATTTCAATATCTAGTATATCTTACTGGGTTCCTTGATGAATTGAATAGCCAAGTGGTGGCACAACTCTTGATCTTTATAATCTGTTTTATTCTTTGGATCATTTAATTTTGTTAGGCAGACATATTTGATTTCCTAATGAGAAAAAGAGAGCATGCCTGCCTCAAATAACTATTCCTGCTGTGTGCCCCCCTCCAGATTTTCCCTCAATAATAGCTGGAGTACGTTTGTATGTATGTATGTATTGGTACTGGCGATTGAACCCAGGGGTTGTCTATCTCTGAACTATACTCCCAGTCCTTTTTTTTTTATATTGAAACAGGTTATTGCTAAATTGCTGAGGCTGGCCTTGAACCTGCAATCCTCCTTTCTCCGCCTCCCAAGTACTGGGATAATAGGCATGTGCCACCATGCCTGGCTAAAGTATTTAATCTTTCATATTTGAAAAACTATTTTCTTTCTTGTTATTCAAGATTTGTCTTTGTCTTCCTAATTTTTAAATTCCATGCAATCATGCTTGGTTAATCTGAATTAGTATGCAACCATCTATTTTAGAATTAAATAGAAATCAATACAGCAAATCTTGGAACAAAGAAAGGTTCAATAGCTGAATCACTGTTATCACTACACTAAGACATATTTTTCATCTTAACAGCCCACTTATTATACATTCTCCCTTCCTTGAAACGCAAGGTTGCTGAGCCTCAGCAATGGTGACACTTCTGAGCAGATAATTCTTATTTGTGTCAGCTTTCTTGTGTATTGTAGGATGTTTAGCAGCATCCCTGACCTCAGATGCCAGTAGCTCTCCCCTCTTTAGTTGTGACTACCAAAAATATCTACAAACATTTCCAAATGTCCCCTGGGAGCCAAAATTACTTCAAATTGTGAATGTTGTGACCCTTCTAAAACCTTAACTTAGCTATAGGCAGCTAGGAAAAATAAAGCTCAATTTAAATATCTTGCATTCCAGGACAATTAAAGTTGGCTGTTGACA
Organism: Glis glis; assembly: GCA_004027185.1. Taxonomy (NCBI): domain Eukaryota; kingdom Metazoa; phylum Chordata; class Mammalia; order Rodentia; family Gliridae; genus Glis; species Glis glis. The sequence continues at coordinate 48,334 of PVJS01009089.1, forward strand.
AGCAGTAAAGAACTAAAATATGACTTAGGGCTGTACATGGCACTGGTAAGAGGTTCAATGGGATTTCAATATGGTGTCATGAAAGTTGGAATACCTTTTTAACATGTTAGCATTTAACAAATGTCATCTACTAAGAATATGGCCCCAAATTGGAAGTTCATTAGGTACAAATAAAATTTTAATACATTCACTAAAAATCTGTATCTGAATTTTAAAATAACTCTAAATTGGTAGGTACTGTGCTTCTTATATTTCAAGCACTAAAACTGTTAATTTATCATACCCACAAAGTGATGCGATACTATGGAGGGAAATACAAGAATTAATATTTCACTTTTTGCCTGTCTCTATCTAGCCCCAAGTCAGACCAAGCCCTTTACGTTGGAATCTGTGCCTCAGTCTCTCAATCTGTATGACCCTACCAAAGCCAGAAGAAGAAATATATTGCCTATTTCTGAAAGATATTTACACCCTGGCCCCAGTAAAGATAACATACATGCTTACATACATACATATGAATGATACATGTGTACATGTTGATATATTTAAATGGCAATATACAAACAAGTTTCCCAAGAACTAACTGGTGCCAGTATCACAGAGAACTTAGATATGAATCTAGGCATTTTAATTCCAGAGTACACATGTCCAAAGTCCCCACTGAAGGGAAAAAGGGAGGGGCAGGCAGATCAAAAGATTCCCCACCTCCACTTTAAGTCTTTTCCATAGACTACGCTGTCCAGAAGCAGGAGTTTGAGATATAAGATGAACATTATTAGAGATCAACATGTCTGAAGGTAGGGAAGGGGAGAGAAATTGGGGAGAAGTCAAACTCTGATGCAGATTTGACAACTGTCCATCGAATAGATGAAGGTCTGGAGCATACGGCTGCCCTTGATATCCTCAACTCCCTCAGTCACTTGCACAAGCTGCCCGTGGATGGGAATGACCTCAGTCAACGAGACTGAGATGAGCCTGACCCTGAAGGAACCACCAGCTGATGGCTGTCTGCTGATTCCTGCAGCTGGACAGGGCTCCTTCCTTACAGAGAGATCTAGAGTCAGAGCAAATCCCCATGTGTTATCATTACACTTACCATTTAGACTCATGTTGAGAGCTTTTGAACACTACTAGTACAAAGGCCCTACCCCAGTCAGATTGAATCTAAATCTCCATGGTAGGGCACAAAATCAGCATTTTAATGCCATTCTCAAGATGATTCTAACGTGTAATCAGGACTAAGAATCACTGATGGACAACAATCCTGAAAAGTTAGGTAACTTTTTGGAACTTCCAAAAGTAAAGAAAGAAATCCTCTGTATTTGTATTTTTTCAAAAGCCATGTGAGTTATTAAGAAATTCATTTGTGATAAAATATTTATAAACAGAAATTTCAATTGGTATTATTACAGCTAGTTTTCATATTCTGAGGAAGACAAACACACACAAACACAATTTTATGCAATTTTTACTTAAGTATTTCAGAATCCCCCAAGCCTGTTCATAGAAATATCTTCTTCTAATGAAATTTCTTCTTCTTATCCTTCTGGTCTTTAAATGGCTCCCTCTGAAAAATTTAGTTCATCAGCACCATGGAACCTCAGATGGATGAATTTCCAATTATCTATTTATAAATGAAATTCTGACCTCACTGCTGGAAAGGTCATGCCTAGTGTGATCTCTCAGCCATATGGCTGAGAAAATGAAGCGGTGAGTCTATTCTTCTGAGATGTATGTTGATGCCTCAGCTAATTAGTCTTTCCAAATTTGTGTCACTGCTATTAGAAAGCATGAGACAGAGAAAATCTGCAGTGCTTAGTTAATAATATAACAAGTTACTCTGAAATGGAGCTAGGTAGATGAACTAGTAATCTTAATAATGAGATACTTGAGAAAGATCCTATAATTTTGAACTATACAGATTAATAGCTGTTGTTTTTACTTGAATGGCAATATTTTCATAGCAAACATTTAATGTGCATATGATCCGGTCAAGTTGACAAATTAGATTAACCATCACAAGTCCACCCCTTGTCAACTTGACTCCTAACCCTGTCTTTTTAAATCATATTAATCTTCAAATAAATACAATAACAATATCAAAATCTCGCCTAACATGATAAAGTTATCCCACATACAACCGGAAACGCACCAGTCACTTCCCCTGAATAGGAGGCAGGGCTTTCTGAGTGATACTTACTCCTAATACATAAATATTGATATAAAGTCCATCAGTGTTATATTACATGATAGAGAAATAAGGGAGGAGATAAAATAGAGATATCTGCTTAACACATGTAAATATATATATACAAACATATTCTTAACAGAATAATAAGAATATTTATAGCAATTACAATCCTCGTTTCTGTAACTGGTCTCGTGGCCGTAGTTGGTACTTAGAACTACCTTCTTCTACTACTCATTCTGTATTTCCTCTACCTTCAGCCAGCACTTCGACAGGTCTTGGTTCTTTACCTGGAGGGGTGACCCACACCTTCATTCCTAGAGGGTCTGAGACATTTGCCATCCTGCCCGGATTAGGTTGTTGCAGTTTTCCATTGATTTTAATAACAGGACATGGCAATACTAGGAGACGCCCTAAGGGATCTCCTGCTTTCCAGGTATACTTTTCCTTACTCCCATTGTGGAGTAATAGTCCAATTTCCCCTTGATAATCTGGATCAATAACCTCAGCTAGCACCATAACTCCATTCTTAGCCCATTGACTCAAAGGCATGAGGAGCCCAAAGTGGCCAGGGGGAAGTCTTAACTTCCAGTTTAGTGGAATCATTGTTGTGCCTCCTGGTGGAAGCATTCCTGCTTCTGGAACTAAGATCTGGAGGCCAGCAGAACATAAAAGGTTACGGGGACAGGAAGCAAAAATTTTCCTAGTGGGTCACTAGGGGTAATGGTGAGTGGTACCATTCCCGTTTCCACCCCTTGATTCCTGGACCCGTGAAT
>PVJS01009090.1:0-45095 GCA_004027185.1 Glis glis
TCTTCTTCCCCTGCCTCTTCCCCTTCTTCCTCCTCCTCCTTCCTCCTCCTCCTTTTTCTCCTCCCCCTGCCTCTGCCCCTTCCTCGTCCTCCTCCTCTTCTTCTTCCTTCTCCTCTATCTCCTCCTCCTTCCTCTCCTTGTCCTTGTCCTCCTTTTCCTTCTACTTCTTTTTTGAACAATCTAAGAGTTGCTTTTGGCAAGGGGCAAAATCCAACTTCAGGGAAATGTGTAGAATTTGCTTTTCTATGACCTTTCCCAGCCGTCTCAAGGGAGCGATATTCATGGCTGTGACAATGGACGCTGGGTAGCTAGGATGGTTACTCCTGGATCACCCCTCCCGTCACCCTTTCACAGTGAAATCTTGTGGCTGTTGGGGAAGCATGATTTGATTAAAGAAATATGTATCTAGTACCTGGTTTGTTCCAGGTACTATGGCGAGTATTAGAGAGACATGGGGGACATGGACCCTTTCTATATAGGGTTTAGTATAGCCCGGTGGGTGGGACAGGAACATCAATACATACTTGGAAAGAGGGGAGTAAAGACAGAAGGAAGCCGGGCGTGGTGGTGCACGCTTGTAATCCCAGTACTTGGGAGGCTGAGACTGGAGGATCCAGGTTTGTGGCCAGCCTCACCTACTTAGCGAGGCCCTCCGCAACTTAGTGAGACCTTGTTTCAAAATAAAGAATAAAAAATAGGGCCGGGGGTGTAGTTCGGAGGTAGAACGCCCCTGGGTTCAATCACCGGTACAGCCAAAAAAAAAAAAAAAAAAAAAAAAAAAGACAGAAGGCGAAGTATGAACAAAGCACAGACTAGTAAATGCCTGTTGTGTTCGCGTCTCCAAGGCAGATCTTTTCTCCTGGTCACTGTCCTGAGAGTTGGGATACTCGATCTGGGGTTCTCAAATGTTTAGCTATGGGTGAAATCCTGCTAGTTTCCTGTGTTTGTGAGGTTCTTGAAGTAAGAATGTCTTTTAAAATGGTTGGGGGAAAAATCAGAATATAGTCATGTGCCACATAATGATGTTTTGGTCAACGATGGACCACACTTATGCCAGTTGCCCCATATCAGATTTTATCACCTAGATATTGCAGCTGGCTTAGTTTGTGTAAGTATGTTTTATGGTGTTTGTCCAATGATGACATTGCCCAATGATGCATTTCTCAGAATGTATCTCCCTTGCCAAACAACACACGAATGTGTCAATTTGTGTCATGTGAAAATGATATGAAAGTCGAATCTTAATGTTCATGAATCTGTTGGAACAAAGTCATACTTGCCCAAGAGGTAAATATTCATGGCAGAGACTGTCTGGCCCTCAAAGTCTAAAATATTTATTATCTGACCCTTTATAGAAAAAGTTTGTCCATTCTGGACTATGCCTTACTTAACTTTTATTTTGTTGTTGTCTTGTCCTCTGTCCTTCCTCCTCCATCAGCACACACCCACTCACTTTTATCTGCCACCATTCCCTTCTCAGGTTGTCCGTCCATTATCCATCCATCCATCCATCCACCATTCATTCACCATTCACCCATCTACTACCATCCATCCATCTATTCTCTATCCATCAATCATCCATCCACCACCCATTCATCTACCATCCATCATCTATCATACATACATACACCATCAATTCTTACATCTATTTATCCACCACCCATCTATCCATCCATCCATCCATCCATCATACATACATACATACACCATCTATCCATCCATTCATCTATCTACCATCCATCTATCCATTCATTAATTCATCCATCTTCCATACACACAGACATCCACCATCTACCATATATCTCTTCATCTACCATCCATTATCCGTCCATCCATTCACCATTCATCCAACTGCCATCGATTCATCGATCCATCCACCCACCATCCATTCATCCATCCATCCATCCATCCACCATCCATCCACCATCCATCCATCCATCCATCCACTCACCATCCATCCATCTACCCACCCATTTATCCATCCATCCATTCACCATTCATTCACCATTCACCCATCTACTATCATCCATCCACCACCACCATCCATCCATCCATCTATTCTCTATCCATCAATCATCCATCCATCCGTCCACCACCCATTCATCTACCATCCTTCATCTATCATACATACATACATACACCATCCATTCTTACATCTATTTATCCACCACCCATCTATCCATCCATCATCCATCCACCCACCCATCCATCCATCCATACATACATACATACATATACATATACCATCTATCCATCCACTCATCTATCTACCATCCATCCACCCACCCATTAATCCATCCATCTTCCATACACACATACATCCACCATCCACCATATATCTATTCATCTACCATCCATATCCGTCCATCCATTCATCCACCATCCATTCACCATCCATCCAACCACCATCAATCCATCCATCATCCATCGATCAGTCAATCGATCCATCGATCCATCCATTCATCCATCCATCCACCATCCATCCATCATCCATCCATCCACTCACCATCCATCCATCTACTTACCCACCATCTATCCATCCATCCATCCATCCACCATTCATTCACCATTCACCCATCTACCATCCATCCATCCATCCATCCATCCATCCATCCATCCATGCGTCATCCATTCATTCATGATCTCTGGCCATCATGGCATCAGTTATCTAGGATTTATTTATAGAGAATACATGACTCTTACTAACATTTCCTACAGGTCAAGCTGCATTCTTCCCTCCTTACAAGGCTGATGTCTCAGTATTTTTTCAGTTCTACCATCCCACACTCACACAGGGCCTCCTTTACTTCTCGGCACCCACTTTGGACCCTGATAGCAAGGCCCACAGGGATGTCATTTATCGTCTCTCCCTGCAGAGGCTCAGATGCAAAGTGGGTATTCAGCAGAAACCTTTGAAGGGCTTATTTGCTCGCAATGTTAGCTTGAGAAATGGAGCCCCATTCATTAAGCTGTAAGAGCTCTCTGTAAGCAATTTTATTTTTAAATAGCCCTTTGCTTAACAAATTTACTCCACCTGGGATACTTTTCTTTTTGGTGGCCTGTAGAAAAGTAAAACAATGCAGTGTTGGGGCCCCCAATCTTTCTCTAGGCACTGGGTTTACTGTGAAGCTCACCATGGAATTTCTCAAGAAAGCTAATGAGTTGTGTGTGCATTTTTACTTTTCTGTATAATGCTGAAACTCCATACTTTATTACTGAGCTAATGGAGAGATGTGTATAGTCAATGCAAACGACTCGAGCAGGCGTGTGTGTTCGATCATCACAGGACTGTTTTGCTCTATACTTTGTGTTCATGGCGTTTCTTTCTTGGAATTGAACACTACCGATCTCTCTAAGCAAAATGCTTCTGCAAATCTACAGGAAGGGGCTTTTTTTCCCCCCTGTGGTTCCATTGTATGTTGTGTGGGTTCAGAAGCACTTCCGTTGATTGCCCCAAGCAACCAAAGTTTCCTCAAAGTCAGAGAGCTTTCTTTGGAAGAACTCGTAAGATTGTAATCTGGGTGCTGCCAGAGCATCTCTAGCTGCTGCTCTGTTTTCAGTTTTTTTAAAAATTTGGGGGTGATCAGCCTTCTCATTACTGAGAAAAAAACCCTAAGACATTTATGATATAATCATTCAGAGTTGGGAGAAGCAAAGACAAGGATTAAGTAAAGAGATCAATCCGGATATGAGTCAAGGAGAAGACACGAAAGGTACAATTTTAAAAGAATCAGAAAGCTTAGAGACTGACAGAACAGAGGCGTGCTGTTGGTCACAGAACAGATCTCTACTTCTTATCCCTGCAAAACAACAGCATCAACATTAAAATCATTAAACACACACACACACACACACACACACACACACACACACACCCGGAGAAACAGAATCCCAACCCTATCAATTAGAGCTTTGTGTTGCGAGGGTCAGAAACTCAAGTTGTTTGAAGTCCGAAGTGGGAAATTATAGTTGCCTGGGTGAGGATTGGGGCACAGCTGGCGTCAGGGAAGTTACACCATCAGACTCTGTCTTTTACCCCTGTTTCCCAATGTGTCAGGTCAGTTTTTCTCAGGCCAGCTTGAACCTAGAAGAGTTGTAGCTGTCAGCAATTCTAGGCTGACATCCTCAGTTAAAAACAACAACGAAAATAACAACAACCCAAGGAAGTTCTCTAATTAGCTAATCTTGATCGTGGATCCAACCGTGGACCAATCACTATGCTCAGGGCTTGAGTTCCAACAAGGGTCCCAGCCTGGATCATGTGCCTGTCTTTGTGGTTGAAGATGGTGGAAGAAGAAAATATGGAGGTGTATTGGACAGGGTTCTCTAGATTAACAGAATACACAGAATGAGTATATTTGAAAAAGGGATTTATCAGATGGGCTTACAGTTTGAAGCAATGTAGTCCCAGGAGGTTCTGACTGCATGTGGAGAGTCAGAGGAACCAGTAGCTGGTCGAACGGTCTAAGAGCTGGAGTCTTAGGATCGGAGCAACCACTAATTCAGTCCCAGTCCAAGACGTGAAGATCAGGAAGCTCTTCGGAGAAACGATGGTGAAGTTTCAGTTCCAAGAGCAGGAGGCTGAGAAGATCAATGAGCTCTTCGGAGAAAGGCGAAGCCGGCGGCCGACGATCTCAGGCGAGAGCAGATGCGCTTTCCTCGGAACGAGTCGCACACACTCTACGCGGCTTCTTCCTCTTTATCTAAGTCCGCACCTATCAGAATCCTGCTGCCTACATTCAGGGCAGGGCTTTCTCTTTAATCTGCTGTTACACACCCAAAATCACATAATCTTGGGTGTGTCATGATCAGGTCAAGTTGACAACTTAGATTAACTATCACAGGAGGTGAGCCTAGCGTGGTGGCGCACGCTTGTAATCCCAGTACGGAGGTGTTGTACAGAGAAAAACCATCACAAAGAAAGAGGTGGAAGGGTGATTCCCACCACCAAGCCTATGCAAGAACCCCCATTGGACAGCTTCATGTCCTGTTCCATAGGCTGACTCCTAATTAGAAAATACAGCGACTGAGCTGCCTCACGCTGTAGGTAAGAAAGCCAGGGTGAAATGCTTGCTGCCCCGGGGGTGCACCGGTGTTTCTATAGAGATAGTCGTGGCCATATTCGTGGGTAATGAATCCGTGATTCATCACGAGGAAAAAGGTGGACACTGGGCGCATCGTCTGGATCTTTGGGCCCAGTGTGGGGACTGATACTCATACTCTTTCCATCTCCTCTGTGCTGCCTCTGGTCTGGAACCATCAGGCCCGTTGCTCCTTGGTCTGGTAACACCACAGAGAACATGGGAGAAGATGATGGATTTCTGAGCCCACTCTTACAGGCTTCTTTCATTTTTGAACAGAGTCACAGCAAGGGCTATATTCTTAGACTGGTTATATACACATGTATGTGTGATGTACATGTGTGTTTATATGTACATGTGTGCATATACACATACATACCTGTCCATTTATCATCCTCCATCCATCCATCGTCTGTCCATCCATACATCCATTGTCCGTCCATCCATCCATCGTCCAACCATCCATCTATCATCTATCTATCTGTCATCCCTCAAAGAAGAGTCACCCGAATCTATGACTGTTACCGTTTGGAAGTAAAACGTCCTCATGTGCTGGAGGCACTCATGATGGGAGGTGGGCCCCTGGGAACTATATGTCCCTTGCCCCTTCCCCTAGCTCTCTCTGCTTCCCCCCATCATTCCCTAAGGACCCGTAGCCCCGGCTCCTGCTTGGCATCTGGTGTAAATGGACTATATATATGAACTGAAATCTCCAGACCCGTAAGCAAATACATCTTCCTTCCTCTAAGTGTTGCTGGTTAGGTGTTTAGACCATAGTGTGAGAAAGCAAACCGAAACAATGACCGTACAATCTCCTGTTACTTTAATAACAGAGGAGAACATCTTCATACACCAAGCATCGCCTTTAGAACAAGTAAGTTACCTGTCATTACCTGTCTTACTCATTGGCTTTTGAAATGTTTAATGAAACACAGAGGAGTTTATATCTATAGACTAAAATGAAAAGACTTTCTTATTTGGGAAGGGTGTTAATCTTTAGTGGGAAATAATTTTCCCCCGTGATAGTGATAGTTGAGTTTCCATATTTTATTAACTCTTCTTAGAAAATTCTGAAACCTGCCCCATACTCAAACAGTACCCAGCACCTGGACAGGCAGCCTGATGGGTACTGTGATCACCACGGGTTCAAGATTGGGGTCCCCCCCAGGCCTCCCTCCCATCCCCACTCTCGGTCTCTTCCCTACCTCCTAAAGAAAGCAGTGGTGCCTGATTCTCAGGAAATCACATTTTTGCTCTTTTTTACGTAGTTACTCCCCAAGTGTGCATGCCTAGGCACTACAGTTTAGCTCTGCTTTTTTTTTTTTGAACTGTGTGTATGAGTGGAATTGTACTCTACTATGTATGTTGGGTATCACTTCATTTTCTCAACTGTTGTGGGGGGACAGCGGTGAGGTTCATTCCTCTTGTGTGAAACTCTAGTCTGTACACTTTCATTATTACACAATTTCATTGTATGAATAGACTATAACTGTGTAATCTATTCTGCAGAATATTCCAGTGTTTGGCTGTGGTGAATAATGCCCCTGTGAACTGCTGGGGACATGTTCCCTGTGTTCGAGCGTGTGTATTTCTTGGGGTGTGACTCTAGGAGGGGAACTGCTGATTCTGCATCTTTTTTTTTTTGCGGTACTGGGGATTGAACCCGGGGGCATTCTACCTCCGAGCTACACCCCCAACCCTATTTTTTATTCTTTATTTTGAAATAGGGTCTCACTAAGTTGCAGAGGGCCTCACTAAGTAGCTGAGGCTGGCTGCGAACCCGGATCTTCCTGTCTCAGCTTCCCAAGTACTGGGATTACAAGTGTGCGCCACCACGCCCGGCTTGATTCTGCATCTTGAGTAGATGCAGTGATTGACACATGACTCTCTCCCTAGTTGTGTCAGGGATTTCCTGCTTGTCTCATGTCTTCGGGAAACCTTGGTATTTTATTAGTCATTTTAATACTAGGCTTTCTGCTGACAAGTAGATTTCCTGGTTTTCATTTGCATTTTCTTGATAACCAATAAGGTGAAGCTCCTATTCATGGATGTATTGGCCATTTGTGACCTGTCTGTTAAATCACATGCCATTTTTTAAATTTGGCAGTTGTTCTTTTCTTCTTTTTCTTTCTTTTTTTTTTGTAATTCAAATTGAACCTGGGGCATTCAACCTCCGAGCTACACCTCCAGCCCTGTTGATTTTTATTTAATTTTTTTTTTTTTTGTGGTACTGGGGATTGAACCCAGGGGCATTCTACCTCTGAGCTACACCCCCAGCCTTATTTTATTCTTCATTTTGAAACAGGGTCTCACTAAGTTGAGGAGGGCCTCACTAAGTTGCTGAGGCTGGCCGCGAACCTGCAATCCTCCTGTCTCAGCTTCCCAAGTACTGGAATTACAAGTGTGCGCCACCACGCTTGGCAAATTATTTGTTTTGAAACAGGGTCTTTCTAGGTTGCTAAGAATCTCTCTGAGTTGCTGAGGCTGTCCTTGAACCTGCAATTCTCCTGTCTCAGTCTCCCAAGTACTGGGATTACAGGTGTGCACCACCGCATCTGGCTATGGTTGATCTTTTCTTATTGATTAGTAGAATATGTGTGTGTGTGTGTGTGTGTGTGTGTGTGTGCGCATATATAAATAAATAAACATAGTCTGGGTACCATCTCTGCGTTGGATCATGAGTTGGAATGTTTTTTTCCCTGAATGTAGCCAGAATTATTCTATGTCTGTTCAATTTTTTTTTTTTTTTTGCGGTACCAGGGATTGAACCCAGGGGTGTTCTACCTCCTCTCTACACCCCCGGGCCCTATTTTTTATACTTTATTTTGAAACCGGGTCTCATGAAGTTGCAGAGGGCCTGACTAGGTAGAGAGAGAGAGAGAGAGAGAGAGAGAGAGAGAGCGCTGAGGCTGGCCGCGAACCCGGATCCTCCGGTCTCTGCCTCCCAAAGTACTGGGATTACAAGCGTGCGCCACCACGCCCGGCCATGTCTGTTCAATTTAAAATAATCTCTCTCTGACTCAAGATTACCCATAGTTACCTCGGATTAAAAAATTTTTTTTATTATATATATATATGCACTTTAATGCCCTCCCAGACAATACAAAGGCATTAGAGTATTTTACCTCTTTATCCTCTACTGGTTTCTAAGATATTGCTCTGGTATTTGGTTTTTTCAAGTTACTTCAGAGCACCGACAGCTGTTATTAACATTGCTCTATCTCTCTCCCCACATTGTCTTTCTTTCGGCTGCTGTGGAGGTCTTGGTTGGCAGTGACTCTCCTCACACTCAGGAGACCTCAGCTCCTCCTCTTCGGGCTCAATTCCTGTGGGGAAATCAGCTCTCCGCCTCGTGGCTGCCGCTGTGTAGACCATCCATCTTTCTCTTGCCGCTTTGATGAGTTTTCTGCCTATCTTTGGCTTTTCCAGTTCTGCTCCGATGTGTAGAATCTTTTTATTTATTCTGTTTGAGGCTTGTGGGGCTTCTTGAATCTGTGGATAGATATCTTTTGTGCATGTGGAGATATATCCAGTATGCAATTCTTCTGCCCAGTTCTCTTTTTTCCTGCACTTTAGACCTTTTATTTGTATTTACTTGGATTCTCTTTTATTTTTTAATATATATTTTTTGTCCTTTTACACCTCATTCTGCTAAACCAGTGTTTTGAAAAGGAAACACTATTTACTCACTTAGACAAAGTTTTTACTGTGTGCTCTGCACTGTCCCAGGTACTTGGAATTCTTCACTGATCGAAAGAGACAAAGAACCTTGTGTTTGTGAGTTTACATTAGACATTCAGTATTTATTAGCGGTGATTATCTATTTATTAATTATCGCTTCTTCATTGTGTAATAACTAATTAAATTTAACTTAATGATGTAGCATATAGAAGGTGGTAAGTGCTACTCAAAACTAGACAAAGCAATCCCAGTACTTGGGAGGCTGAGATAGGAGGATCACAGGTTCGCAGCCAGCCTCAGCTACTTAGTGAGGCCTTTGCAACTTAGTGAGACCCTGTTTCAAAATCAAGAATAAAAAATAGGGCTGGGGGTGTAGATCGAGGTAGAATACCCCTGGGTTCAATCCCCAGTACCACACACACAAAAAAAAACTAGACAAAGCAGAACTGCTCTGGATGGACAGGCAGTTCTGGGGGAAACTGGAGCCAGTCAGGGTATGGTCATGAGAAAGTATCATTTGAATGAGGACTGAAAGTATGTAAGAATGTTCCAGAAAGAGGAAGAGTATCTGAAAAGTTCAGGCAACATCAGGAGACTGAGTGTGGCTTCGGTGGTGTGAACTGGAGGAGGAAGAGTGGGAAACAAAGGCAGACAAGGAATGATGAGGCCACAGGGGTGACAGGCAGGGTGTGGGTCCCTCTGAAGAGCTGACTCTTACCCCTCTGCAGAGGAGGGATGGGATCCAATCACACTTTGAAAGGATGCCTCTGGCACCTTGGAAAGAGCTTTAGAGAAGAGGAGAGGTTTAGATTTGCACATATTTGGAAAGAGGGTGCAACAGAACCCTTGGACTGGTTTGCTAAAGAAAGAGAAGCCAAGTCAGCTCTCTGTATCTGAGCCCTGACAATTGGGAGGGTTAAGTTACCCTTTGCTGAGACATCCAAGGGAGGTGTGAACTCACAGCCGGGCATGTGACTGCGGAGGCTGTGGGAAGAGGTACTGGCCTGAGACACACATGGGGAGTTGCTAGCATGGATGGCAGTCAGAGTCATGAGACTGGCCGGGAGTCTCAAGGGTTGTGGGTTGATTTCTCCAGAACTAGGGAAAAAAGAAGGGGAAAAAAAAGATTTTTACGTGGAAGGTATTTATTGGAGGTCAGCCTCTCAAAGGGAGTGGGGAAAAGGCAGGTCTGGGCAGAGAAGTTAAATAGCGATGCAGGGCATCCTGTCAGGGAGTTCGGGAACTGATCACAGAGTCCCTCCCAGCTGTCCTGCAGAGGCAGCTAGGGCTGGTCCTCTTCCCTGCTGCGCTCAGTCGCCCGGGGTAGGGTGCCCTGGGATGTTGCTCTCTGTAGCAGAGACAGATCCCGAGGAGCCCACAACTGGAGGGTGCCCGCTGACCTCAGTCCTCATGTTGGGCAGAAAGCCTTTCCTTGAAATATGTTCTGTATGTCCCCCCACACTGAGGCTGAGTAGAGATAGAAAAGAAAACCTCTGGCTGGGCGTGATGGTGCACGCTTGTAATCCCAGTACTTTGGGAGGCGGAGACTGGAGGATCCGGGTTCGCGGCCAGCCTCAGCTCTCTCTCTCTCTCTCTCTCTACCTAGTGAGGCCCTCCGCAACTTTGTGAGACCCAGTTTCAAAATAAAGTATAAAAAAATAGGGCTGGGGGTGTAGCGCGGAGGTAGAACACCCCTGCGTTCAATCCCCGGTACCACCAAAAAAAAAGAAAAGAAAAGAAAACCTGTTTCTTCAGGCTCCAAGCTCTGTGGCTCTCCAACACTAAGAGTCAGGGAGAAGAGAAGGAACCGGCAAAGGCAGCCAGTAAGACAGGAAAAATGTCAGAGGAATCTTCATGTCTTGGAAGCCAAGTGCAGAAGTTAAGCCAGAGTGGAATGGCGGCTCAGGTGCTGCTGCTGTGATGGGTCAGGGGTGTTGAAGAATGAGAGGGAGGCGTTGGCTTTACCACCCAGGAGGCCATTCGTTCCCCTGGGAAGCGCGTGCGAATGGGTGGGAGCCTCGTTGCTGTGGGTTCGAGAGAGAATGGGAAAAGAAGGATGCGATACAGCAAACAAGGAGGGCTCTTGAGTTTTTCTGCAGAAAAGAGGAAAGAAGCTACACGTTTCCCTACTTATTATTTGATGATGCTTAAGAGAGAGAAGAATATTGCTGGAATACTGTCTTTGAGTGAGTCGGGGCAGGGATAGCTTCGAGCCACAGGTGAAGCGATTGGTTTTCGACAGGAGCATGGACGGTTATCCATGTTCGTAGGAAGGAAGGTAGAGTATACAGGAGCTGCTAGATTCTTGCTAGGCTATGGACAGTCTTGGAAGTTGCTGGTGTTCTTTTCTGATTGCTTCATTTTTTTTTTTTCTCAGAGAAGTAGGACAAATGGTCATCAGGGGAGAAAACAGATAGGGGGAAGTTACTTGGGGTTTGGAAAGAGACGATGTAAATTTCATGGCCAGGTGAGTGAGTGGACTGGGAGTTTGGATGCGATTGCTGATGGCATTTAAGGACATACTTGACATTTGTGGCCGCGAGTTTAAAGTGAGACCAGTGGGCATGCTTGTGTGTCTTTTGGTTTTGTTTTGTTTTCTTAGCCATAGTCAACTGTCCAGAATCAGGCAGTTTGTTGCTTAACCAGGTTGGTGTATTTGCTAGTAGGATGTGAACAGGTAAGAGAGAAGCAAGCAAGTTGGGGGAGGACCTTTCATGTTAGACCATAAAAATCTAAGTTTCCCAGGGAAGAGGTGTCAAGGACATGAAGGCCAATGAGAGATCATGGGGTATGTGTGTGTCTTAGTCTGTTATAGCTGCTATAACAAAATACCATAAGCTAGGTGGCTTGTAAATAACAAATTTATTTGTCATGGTTCTGGAAGCTGGGAGTCCAAGATCAAGGACTGGCAGAGTTGCTTCCTCCTAGATTTCTGAGTATCCCTTCACATGGTGAAGGGGCAAATGAGGCTTCTGGGATCTCTTTCCTAAGAGGCCCCACCTCCAAATACCATCACCTTGTGGGTTAGGGTTTCTTTCCTTTTTTTCCTCTGTTTCCCTCCCTCCCTCCCTCCCTCCCTCCCTCCCTCCCTCCCTTCCTTTCTTTGGATTGAACACTGGGGCATTCTTCCTCTAATCTACACCCCCAGCCCTATTTTTATGTTTTATTTTGAAACAAGGTCTCATAAGTTGCAGAGGGCCTCACTAAGTTGCTGAGGCTGGCCACGAACCTGCGATCCTCCTGTCTCAGCCTCCCAAGTACTAGAATTACAGGCTTGCCTTACCATGCCTGGCGGGGGGTTTGAATTTCAACTTAGGAATTTGGTGAATATTCAGACCATAGCAGGATTCAGGAGGAGTGGTCTGAAAAGACAGAGGTGGTGAGCTGAGGGTGGGACACAGAACACTGATATGACATACAGTGGTTATTGGTATTTTTCTCTTTCTGCTAACAACCCATGTACTTTAAAGATTTGGGATGTGGTGTTGTGTAAATTCTCAGTGAGTGTTAACGGTACAGATGGGGATCCCAAGTATTTGTGTATTATTGAGACAAATGCACATTTCTCACCCCGCTCCCCATTTCTCCCCTTGTTGCTTGGGGTTCAGAAGGAAGTGACACAGGACTTTGCTCCTGTGGTTGACAAAGAGACCTGGAGCCCAGATAGTTTGGATCCTGTTTCTGGTCTGGAAGTTCCGTCACTGGTTAACGGGTCAGTGTCACTGAAGTCCTAGACACTTGTGGCGGGTCCACCAGATGCTAAGCATACTTCTAGATACGTGAGGTGGAACTGTGAGCCAGAGCAGACCTGAGTGCCTGCCCTTGAGGAACTTACATTCTAGTGGCAGAGAGGAACAATAAACAAGAGAAACAGTAAAGTAAGAACATATTTACTATGTTGGATGTAAAGGGGAGAGGCTCCTCTCTGGCTTTCTGAGGTTCTGCTGCCATCATGAATGACACAGTAACAATCCAGACCAGGAGATTCATCACCGACCGGCTACGTAGAGGAAACAAATGGTCATTGTGGTCCTTCACCCTGGGGAGGCAACAGTACCTAAGACGGAAATTCGGAAAAAATTAGCCAAAATGTACAAGACAACACCAGATGTCATCTTTGTAATTGGATTCAGGACTCATTTTGGTGGTGGCAAGACAACTGGCTTTGGCATGATTTGTGAGTCCTTGGATTATGCAAAGAAAAATGAACCCAAACATCGACTGGCAAGACACGGCCTGTGCGAGAAGAAAAAGACCTCCAGAAAACAGCGAAAGGTGCGCAGGAACACAGTGAAGAACGTCAGGGCGACCGCAAAGGCCAAGGTTGGTGCTGGCAAAAAGCCGAAGGAGTCAAGATTCTGCAATGACTTTATCTGCGGTGACTGCGAATTTGTCATGAGGATTAATAAACTATAAACTGAAAAAAAAAAAAGGGGAGAGGCAGAAAGTAGGGAAGGAAGAAAGGAAATAGTCCAGGAGTGAGGGGTGGAGGTGGTGAGGTGGGGGACCCGGTCAGGAGTGTCTCACTGAGAAGGTGACCTTGAACAAAGACCTCCAGTCTCAGGTCACATGTAGACACAGGACAAAAGCGAGCCCACGTGGGGGGACAACAGAACGAGGTGGCGGACTGACCTTAGGAAAACAAAACCCACATGAATGCAGAAGGCCATGAATATTGTTTTTGGTATTGCAAGCCAGTGCGTCTTCACCAGTCTGTGTCTACAGGACTGGAACCAGGCAGCTCATGAGCAGCCACGGGATTTAGGGGGAGATGGGAGTGGGGTGTCTGGTGGGCATTTCTTTTTTTGTGTGTGTTTTTTTTTTTTTTGCGGTACTGGGGATTGAACTCAGGGGCATTCTACCTCCAAGCTACACCCCCAGCCCTATTTTTTTTTATTCTTTATTTTGAAACAGGGTCTCACTAAGTTGTGGAGGGCCTCACTAAGTAGCTGAGGCTGGCCGCGAACCCGGATCCTCCTGTCTCAGCCTCCCAAGTACTGGGATTACAAGCGTGTGCCATCACACCCGGCTTCTGGTGGGCATTTCTGCAGGAGGCTGCTGACCTCAGACCCAGGCAATCCCCCTAATTTGGTGTCAATGGAAAGTTGTGCACGTCAGGGATGGATGATTGCTGTTCTTGAATGGGTCCAGTTCATCTGGGGCTAGAAGAACAAAGGCTCCCAGGAGCTGGGAGGGGCGAGAAGTGTGAATCATGAGCTCAGGCCTCAGCAAGGTGTGTGCGTCTGGTGAAGCTGAGAAAGTCCAAGCCAGAGATGGCTTATCTTAGTTTTCAGCGTGGCAGGTCGGCTGACTTGTGGAACGGTGAAGAAAGTTCCTTTTCTCAGAACCCAGGCCTCCGGGAGTGGAGTGCTGAGCCTGTGTGTTCCAGGTGATGGGACGAAGTGTTTGTCAACCCACCGGTGAGCCTACCCCACAGCAGTAGGCGTGCGTAACTCCTGGTCCCCGTGCCAGGAACAGTGTGTCATCCCCGTGACTCACCCGCCCTGTTTTACCGGGAACTCTGGGCGATTTCAGGTGGCTGAGCTGTTCACCGTGTCTCTCTCTGGATTGTGAACCAACCTTAGCCCTGGAGGGAGGTTTTGTAAATAGGTCAGTAGAAAATGCCCACCGAATGCTCATTATTTCGGTCCAGACCCTGACCTGGCTTCTTGCAGGAGACCTCAGTTCTGCGGGAAGGCCCAGTGAAGACATGTCTGACTTCCCGTACATGCCTTACGGGTGGTCTCTGCCTGTTGCCCAACTTCACTCACTCAGGTTAGATTCCTTGTTCGCTCATCTTTCTCAGACATAGTTTTTTTGTCTTTTTTTTTCCCGTTACTAGGGATTGTACTCAGTGGTGTTCTACCTCTGAGCTGCACCCCCAGCCCTATTTTTTTTTTTTTTTTGGTACTGGGGATTGAACCCAGGGGCATTCTACTTCTGAGCTACACTCCTGGCCCTATTTTTTTTTTTTATTCTTTATTTTTGAAACAGGGTCTCACTAAGTTGCAGAGGGCCTCACTAAGTAGCTGAGGCTGGCTGCAAACCTGCAATCCTCCCGTCTCAGCCTCCCAAGTACTAGGATTACAAGCGTGCGCCACCATACCTGGCTCCTATTTTTTATTCTTTATTTTGAAACAGGGCCTCACTAAGTTGCAGAGGGCCTCACTAAGTAGCTGAGGCTGGCTGCGAACCCAGATCCTCTGATCTCAGCCTCCCAAGTACTGGGATTACAAGCGTGCGCCACCATGCCTGGCTCCTATTGTTTATTCTTTATTTTGAAACAGGGTCTCACTAAGTTGCAGGGGGCCTCACTAAGTAGCTGAGGCTGGCTGCGAACCCAGATCCTCTGGTCTCCGCCTCCCAAGTACTGGGATTACCACACCCGGCTCTTTCTCAGACATAGTGATGGTTAACTCCAGCAGCTTCGTGACCAGCCCTGGAGTATGTTGCTCGCCTCCTGCATTGGCCTTGAGATGGGATGCGGTGCCCTGTGAGTCAGGACAGACTTCGGGAATCACAGAGGCCCTCTGACTTTGTGAACCCAGAACCCCAGAATCATGGTACAAAGATGATGATGATGATAAGAGTTAAAACAAACACAGGGAATGTGAGATCCTGCGGTTGAGGATGACGACAAGATGGTCGTGCTCGTGGGAGTGAGGCTGGGAAGAGCTGGGGAGAGCTTCGGAGAGGCTAAGTTTGAATTTGGACCTGCCTCCGGCCGAAATTCAGTAGCTTTGGGCAGTTAGCTTCCCTGTGTCTCAGTCTCTCTATCTGTAAAATGGGTCTAGTCATCAGCAGCTTGCCAAGTGGTCATGAAAACAATGTATAAAAACAGATGAAGAGCCGGGTGTGGTGGTGCATGCTTGTAATCCCAGTATTTGGGAGGCTGAGACAGGAGGATCGCAGGTTCGTGGCCAGCCTCAGCTATTTAGTGACCAGGGCTAGGGGTGTAGCTCAGAGATAGAATACCCCTGGGTTCAATCCCCAGTACCGCAAAGAAAACCAAACCAAACCAAAACAAAACAAAACAAAACAAAAACCAGATGAGCAGCCAGGCGTGGTGGCCTACGTCTATAATCCCAGTACTTGGGAGGCTAAGATAGGAGGGTTGCAGGTTCAAAGACAGCCTTAGCAACATAGCGAGACTCTCAGCAACCTAGCAAGACCCTGTTTTGGAACAATAAATAAAAAGGGCTGGGGGTGTAAATCGGAAGTAGAATACCCCAGTATTCCTTCCTACAATGTCTCATCTAATGTTTTCTTTTTTTTTTTTGCGGTATTGGGGATTAAACCCAGGGGCATTCTACCTCCGAGCTACACCCCCAGCCTATTTTTTTATTCTCAATTTTGAAACGGGGTCTCACTAAGTTGCGGAGGGCCTCACTAAGTAGCTGAGGCTGTCCTCGAACCCGGATCCTCTGGTTCCAGCCTCCCAAGTACTGGGATTACAAGCATGTGCCACCACACCCGGCTTCATTTAATATTTTCAGTTGATAATTTTGGTTCTGTTTATTTCCCCCATTCTTCTGCTTCTGGACTCATATTCAACCCTTTCTTGTTTCTCAATCTGCTTTAAAATTTGGGACCGGGCTGGGCTGGTGGGAACGGATCCTCCTCACAAGAGACGTTCCGTGCAGCCCTGACGCCTGGCTTACTGTCAAAAGGTGTGTCTTGTTTTATCTTTGTAATTTTGACAGATTTAATTTGACAGTTGAGACAATCCCATTTCATCTCTTCCAATCAGAGAAAATCGCTCTGCTGGGTGTGTGGTGAGGATCATGATGACATTCTGGGGAGAGCAGGCTTATATTAAGGCTTTTGTGAATGTGTACACATAAAAGTTTTGATTACTTCTGCTTTTAGCACAGTGTGTTTTATTTTTATTTATTTATTTATTTAAAAAATTTTTTTTTTAGCAGTACAGGGGATTGAACCCAGGGGCATTCTACCTCTGAGCTCCACCCCCAGCCCTATTTTTTATTCTTTATTTTGAAACAGGGTCTCGCTAAGTTGCGGAGGGCCTCACTAAGTAGCTGAGGCTGGCTGTGAACCTACTATCCTCCTGTCTCAGCTTCCCAAGTACTGGGATTACAAGCGTGCGCCACCACTCCTGGTTAGCGCAGTGTTTTATAAAACTTCATATAACTGAGCCAAATGGCTGAAAATTTTTTTGAATCTTTAAAAAATATTGTAAAAACCATGTTACATACCTAAAGTTTGTCATTTTACCTTTTTTTTTTTTGGTACTGGGTATTTAACCCAGGGGCATTCTACCTCTGAGCTATACCCCTGGCCCTTTTTATTTTGAAACAGGGTCTTGCTAAATTGTTGAGGGTCTCCCTGAGTTGCTAAGGTTGGCATTGAACCTGTGATCCTCCTGTCTTAGTCTCCTAAGTAGTGGGATTACAGGCATGTACAACCACACCCAGATATTAACTATTTTTAACTATACCGTTCAGTGGCATCAATTATGTTTACAACATTGTACAATTATCACTACTATCTGCGTCCAGACCTTTTTGATCTAAGTAGAACCAGGCAATATTTATCCTGTTGGGACTCTTTATTTCACTTAGCATAGTCTTAAAGTTAATTCATGTAGTAACATGTTCTAATGGCTACATAATATTCTATTGTATGGACTATACCACATTTTTTTCTGTTCATCTGCTGATGGGCACCTGGGTTGTTTCCACCTTTGGCTATTGCGAATAATGTTGCAATGAATATTCATGTATGGTGTTTTATACCATTAGTAGAGACACATTTTGTTTTTGTTTTGTTTTGTTTTATTTTGTTTTGTTTTGTTGCAGTACTGGGGATTGTCTCCAAGGGCATTCTACCTCTGAGCTACACCCCAGCCCTATATTATTTTTTATTTTGAAACAGGGTCTCGCTAGGTTGATAAGAATCTCACTACTCGCTGAGGCTGTCCTCCAACCCGCGATCCTCCAGTCTCAGCCTCCCAAGTGCTAGGATTACAGGTGTGCACCACCATGCCCAGCTGATACATTTTAATTTTGTGGGGTTCCCATGGTAGGACTTAAAGGAGCCTGTCTTTGACCAGTTGCTATCATGACCCCTTGGGCATGTATGAATCTGTCCAGTGTCCTGTCTAGGCTTCTCTCCCCATCCTCCAAGCTCCCCACTGCAATTTATTTGGGAGGGTGCTGCCTGCTAGTGAATCAGACTGCCTTCGGCCATCCTGCTTTGACTGTATCCCTGCTTCCCAAGTCTCTGAGCCTCTCATTTGCTTGTCTGGGGCTGAGCCAAGAAATTTCTTGTGCACCCACTCATTTTGAATTGCTGATTAGTTTTAGATGAGATCAATGTACATAGTTTTAAAATTTGTGCCTTTTGTACTCTGTTGGGTCCCAATAGTATATATGCATACAGCACATTTAATGTTCATTTTATGGAAATAAATTTTAAGTGGGCAATTGAGCGTGGGAACACATAGCAGGTTTATTTGAGTAGAGCTGGTGCTCTGACTCTGCGCCTGAGCCGTGTGTTCAAGTCCTCTGGCCTCAGGCGGGTGACGAATGAAGAGCCACAGTTCACTCTCTGCACTACATATCTGGGTCTATGTCCCTTCGTGTGTCTACGATGCTACCTCAGGTCATTTACTCTTTTGAGATAATGAGCTTATTGTATTTTCTGATGGAAAATAATCTTTACATGACAGAAAACCCTGCCAAGTGTACTTAGAGACCATACAAGATAACTTCCGCATTCTTAGAAGCGAAGACAAGACAAGTGATTCTGATTTGTACGTTCCCCGGCCGTTGTTCACGGGTCACCTAAGTGTAGTTGATTACATGCCTGTCACTAACTGGGAACGCGGTAAGGTGTCAGGTGTTACAAACAGGCCTGTAGGCGTGGCCCCTCCTCTCCCCTGTACCCAAGTGCGGGGCGTCTCTTTCCTGCCCAACTTCATCTATTCTGGTCAGCATTCTTGTAGCTATAATCTACAAGACTGACCACGTATCTTAGAAGAAAGAAGATTTATTTTCTTCCGATTCTGGTTTCAGTCCATATGAGGCTGGGGACCCTGGATCTCAGGGCATGGTGGTAAGAAGCAGAGAAAGGAGAGCGCATGGGCTGTGCTCACATCATGGGGGCCGGAAGCAAGAGAGAGAGCAGGGGAGGAGGATCTGTATATAATCTCCAAGGCCGCACCCCCAGGGACCACCCCCTCCAGCCACCACCCAGATAAATCCATTGTAATGGATTTATCCACTGCTGAGATTACAACCCTCACGACTCAACTATATCAGCTCCAAACACCAATTTATGAGCTCTTCAAGGGGCCATTCTGTATCTAACCATAACATCGTCTCATTTCCCACTACCTTTCCTTGCAATATCCTGTAATGTTTTGGTCCAGAAAATGTGAACTGATATTTACCCTCACATAGCCAAACGATGGGACCAACCTAGGTGTCCATCGGCCGATGATGGATAAAGAAAGTGGGGTGTATACACACAGCGGAGTTTTACTCAGACATAAAGAAGAACAAAATTGTGTCATTTGCAGGGAAATGGTTCATGGCAAGTGAGATCAGCCAGACTCAGAAAATTGAGGGCCTGTGTGGAAACTGGAGAGGAAAAAAGGAAAGAAAAGGGAAAAATGAGGAGAGAGACCAGCAGAGTAGGGGAAGGCGGTTGGGGGAGGGAAGAGGGAGGAGAGAAGGGAAAAGACAGTCTCAGGGAGGAATCAGATCAAATATTAGGAACACATGAATGTGTCACTAAGAATCTCGGTGCCAGGAGGGAAGAGGTGTAGGGAGGGGAAACAGACCGAGTGACATTTTGTTCTTATATGAATGTATCCCTTCCAACCTCTCAATCATGTACAATTACAATGTACCAATAAAAATTCATCAAAAAGCTAAAAATCAGCCAGGCGTGGTGTCCCACGCTTGTAATCCCAGTACTTGGGAGGCTGAGACTGGAGGATCCGGGTTCGCGGCCAGCCTCAGCTACTTAGTGAGGCCCTCTGCAATTTAGTGAGACCCTGTTTCAAAATAAAGAATAAAAAATTGGGCTGGGGGTGTAGCACGGAGGTAGAATGCCCCTAGGTTCAATCCCTAGTACTGCCACAAACAAACAAACAAAAAAGCTAAAAAATCAAAACTGTTGCAGCCCATGATTAACAAAAACAAATACTGTTAAATTGATTAGTTGGGCGTGGTGTCGCATGCTTGTAATCCCAGTACTTGGGAGGCTGAGACAGGAGGATCCGGGTTCACGGCCAGCCTCAGCTACTTAGTGAGGCCCTCTGCAACTTAGTGAGACCCGCTTTCAAAATAAAGAATAAAAAAATAGGAGTGGGGTGTAGCTCGGAGGTAGAGTGCCCCTGGGTTCAATCCCAGTACTGCAAAAAAAAAAAAATTGATTAGCCTAGTCAATGCCAGGGGCCTTTGTGACCTGCTGCTGCCCCCACTCGGGACTCTCTGGGGAGGACTCAAGGGTCAAGTCTCTCTGTGGCCCCAAGATCTGTCATCCAGCTTATAACTAGTACCTGAACTGTGCTTTATCCAGTCGTTAGCAATATTAACATGGAAACATTTCAACTGCGGAGAGGGGTTGAGATACCCACTTGGCTCCTCTCCTAATTGAAAATAGCCTGGGCGTGTTTAGTGGCCCTCATCATTTGGAGAAAGTGTTGGGCACGTGCCCAGGACAAAGCCCGTTAAACCCTGCACCCTCTTGCCAGTAGTCATCTATTTCCACTTCCCACTAACCAAAGCGGAGATGACCCCGGGTTATTCAGCTGGTTGTTGGTGCAGCCTGGATGTCCCCCAGGTCTTCTTATGTCCTGTCCTTGACTCTTCTGTGACCAAGTGAGGCCTCCCCAGGGGATGCTTCCCCCACGGCACGGCACCGCGGACCGTGAGCCTTTGCTGACTTCTCATTCTTTGGAGAGAAGGCAGGACTCAAGGTAAAACTTGACCTCTTCTTTTTTTAGCCAATCCACACTGTTTATAGTTAATAACAATTATAGTTTACCGATGCTCAGTGGAGAGGTGTTTGAAAGATCCACACCAGGGAAGGGCCAGATGCACCGCCCCCACGAACCACATGTAGCTCTTGTGCAAGGTGCCCGCGCTCTTGGAATCAACAGGCGCAGGGTGCGTGTGGGCGTGGCAGCGTCTGGCCCCACTTGGTTTGCTGCCTGTGGGTGCTCTGGGCTCATGGGCTTTCCCCGAACCTTCTTTGTTACCTTGGCTCCTTCCTCCTTTCTGGTTACGGACCTGGCTTCATTTGCTAGGATGTAGGACACTGGTGAGTGAGTTCTGAAACTCTTGACTTTGATGTTTTACAGTCTTGTTGCCAGGCTGTGTGGTGTCTGATTGTAATCTAGTATTTGGGAGGCGCAGGCAGGAGAATTGCAGGTTCCAATCCAACCTCACAACTATGTGAGTCGCTGTTTGAAAATAAATATATATATTTTCTGTGGTACTGGAGATTAAACTCGGGTATTCTGTCTCCGAGCTACACCCCTATTTTTTATTCTTTATTTTGAAACAGGATCTCACTAAGTTGCGGAGGGCCTCACTAAGTAGCTGAGGCTGGCCACGAACCTGGATCCTCCGGTCTCAGCCTCCCAAGTACTAGGATTACAAGTGTGCGCCACCATACCTGACTCAAAATAAAAATTTTAAAAGGGGTAGTTTTGTAGCTCAGAGGTAAAATGCCTCTGGGTTCAAACCCTCTTATAAAAAAAGAGCAGCTCGGCGCTGTTGTACAGTGGTGCATGCCTGTAATCCTAGCACTTGGGAGGCTGAGGCAGGAGAATTGCATATTCGAAGCAGCCTCAGCAACTTAGTGAGACTCTGTTTCCAAATAAAAAATAAATAAAGGGCTGGGGTGTAGCTCAGAGGTAGAAAGCCCCTGGGTTCAATCCCCAGTACCACACACTCAAAAAAATAAATAAATAAATAAAACTGAAAAAAAATAAAGTTGTGTTGCAAGGAAATCCCAATTGGGCCAATGACAGAATTTTTTTTTTTTTTTGTACTGGAGACTGAACCCAGGAGCATTCTACCTTCGAACTACACCCCCAGCCCTATTTTATTTCTTATTTAGAAACAGGGTCTCACTAGGTTGATGAGAGTTTCACTACTTCCTGAGGCTGTCCTCGAGCCTGCGATCTTCTTGTCTCATCTTCCCAAGTACTGGGATTACTGGCGTGCACTACCACGCCCAGCTAAAATGGGAGTTTTAAATTCATAGAAAGATAGAACTATGAAACCAGCGAAAATGAAATTGAACATCATGACTTGGTCATTGAGGACACTGAACCTTTAAATTAAAATCTTTTTGCTTATACTTTTATTAGTGCATTGCAATTATACATCATCATGAGGTTCAATGTGATACAAATATGCATTCACACGGCTCTTGATGTTTTTCGTGTGTGTGTGTGTGTGTGTGTGTGTGTGTGTGTGTGTGTTACTGGGGATTAAACCCAGGGGCATTCTACCTCTGGACTACAACTCCAGCCCTTTCTATTTTTTTGTTTTTGAAACAGGGTCTCGCTGGGTTGGTGAGAGTCTCGCTATGTTGCTGAGGCTGTCCTCAAACCTGCAATCCTCCTGTCTCAACTCCCCAAGTACTGAGGTTAAAGGTGCATGCTGGTGTATTTACTTCTGTATCCCACCCTGTTCCCCACACCCCTTCCCATTCTTGTTAGTGAAATTGGTAGGAGTACTTTCATTTATTGAAAGTTCCTTATGTTCCCTGTTTCCTCTCTAATTTCCGCGTATGAGAGGAAACATAAACCTTTCTGAGACGGGCAGATCTCACTTAGCTTAGTATTCTCTACTTCCATCTATTTTCCTGAGGATGACATCATTCTGTCCTTCTTTATGGCTGATTAGAATTCTGTTCTGTGTATATACTACATTTTCTTTATCCATTCATCTGTGGATGGATACCTGGATTGGTTCCATAAATGACTTTTGTGAATTGTTCTGCTACAAACATGGCTACTCAGTATAGTATTCTAACTTTCTTTTGTTTGTTTGTGGTACTGGGGATTGAACCCAGGGGCATTCTACCTCCGAGCCACAGCCCCCCATTCTTTACTTTGAAACAGGGTCTCACTAAGTTGCGGGGGGCTTCACTAAGTAGCTGAGGTTGGCCGCGAAGCTGAGATCCTCTTATCTCAGCCTCCCAATGGGATTACAAACATGCTTCACCATGCCTGGCTTGTATTCCAACTTTTGAAGCCTTTGGATTTTAAGGAACTGGTCACACAGCTACTGCCCTACATTCCAGAGGTGGCATTTAAAGGACATTAGAGCTTTCTTCACCTCTTTTTGACAGACTTCTTATATTTTTAGGAATATCTCTGCCTATTTGTTGATATTCTGTCTTCAGGTACCACAAATCATATAGAGTCTCTTAAGTTTGGTTGGCATGAGGTTTAATTTGAAGTTGTAGACGGGGGTGGTGGTGCACGCCTGTAATCCCAGGACTTGGGAGGCTGAGACAGGAGGATCGCAGGTTTGAAGCAACTTAGTGAGGCTTTTAGCAACTTAGCAAGACCCTGTTTCCAAATAAAAAATAAAATTGGTCTGGGGGTGTAGCTCAGAGGTAGAATGCTCCTGGGTTCAACCCCAGCATCACACACACACACACACACACACACAATAATAATAATAATTTGAAGTGATGAATATTCTTGTATCAAGTCATATTTAATGAGTGCCCACCCTTCAAGACATCCCCTGGATGGCAGAAACATTTTTGTCTCTGAGGAAGAAGGAAGACTTTATCCAGGGCTAAATCCAAACACGTCCCCGTTCCTGAGCAGATCCTCAGATTATCAACAACGGAAGCAGCGAGTGGGACGAATCCATATATAGTCCTCCAATCAGTTTCAAATAGAAAAAAATTGATTTTGACAGTCCATCCATAGCTCACTCCAGAATGTCTTCCTGAGAAACCGTCTGCATTCCCATAGTGACACCGTGGGATTGATGGGGTCTGGATTTGGAACTGCAATTAGGATGGGAAATGGTGTTTTTATTTGGAAATCTGACTGTTAATTAACACCCCTGTGGGGCATCACCTAACTGGAAGAGGAGGACAATTCTCCCCAGCCTGGCCACTGCTAGACGGTTGCTAGGCAACACAGGTGATGGGCGTTTGGTGTGAGCACTTCTTACAGCTTTCCTAGGAATACCCCTTAGCTCCGGGGGCCAGCCGCTCAAGGTAAGTGCCTCCTTTGCAGGAGCTGGCGTTAAGTTTGCAACTGCTAGCTAGTTGTCACCTTCTGGGTAGAGCTGCCTAGATTCCTAAGCAGTTGGTTCTGAAGACCCTTGGTCAGATAAAGATGGCGTCTGGGTCACCGAGAGCCCAATTTGCAAAGAATTTTAAGAGTCAGCTGTTGTAGATCTAATATGTAAACCAGCCAACTAAAGACAGAGTTGAAAATCTTTGGGGGGGGGAAATAAGCGCAAATGAAATGAATCTCCACATATTTTTGTTTCTGAGGAAGAACTGAACTCACAGAGGGAAATCGAGGTTTACCTCTTTCTGACTTTTTCTCTACATAGCAAATGCTGTTCCGTGTGTTTATTTATTCTATAGTCCCGACTCTGCTGCTTAGCTGGCTCTTGTAATCAGTATCCATTGATAATAGAAATAGATTTCCAGAGTGTCATGGTTTCTAGCTTTTGAAAAATATATTTTTACATCCATCTTTTCACTTTCAGTAATGTGTGATTATTTTTTGTAACTGGGATCATTTAGCATCTTCCCCATGGTTACCCCGCTCTGGAGAAAGTTAAGAACGAGTCACCTGTGCTCCCTCTACTGGTTGCATTTCTTTGGAGCAGAAATACTGTACATTGCTGGGCTCGGTGGCGCACCTGTATTCCCAGTATTTGGGAGGCTGAGACAAGAGGATCGCAGGTTTGAGGCCAGCCTCAGCAACTTAGCGAGACCCCATTTCAAAATTAAAGTAATAAAAAGAGCTGAGAGTGCAGCTCGGAGGTAGAAAGCCCCTGGGTTCAATCCCCAAGAAAGAAAGATTGTACATTCATTCATGAGTTTATTGCTTTGGATTGGATTTGTAACTGTGTCCACATTTTTATTTTTTGCAGTACTGGGGATTGAATCCAGGGGCATTCGTTCACATTTTTATTTCTAAATCCGTAAGACTTTTTTGTGTGTAGTACTGGGGATTGAACCCAGAGGCATTCTACCTTTGAGCTATACCCCCAGCCCTATTTTATTTTTATTTTGAAATAGGGTCTCACTAGGTTGATTAGGGTCTCACTACTTGCTTGAGGCTGTCCTTGAACCTGTGATCCTCCTGCCTCAGCCTCCCAAGTAGTAGGATTATAAGTGTGCACCACCACACCTGGCTTCTAATTCATAAGACTTTTTGTAAGAAAACTAGTGGCTTTCTAAATGTCAGGTTAAGAAGCTGGTGACTTCGTGAGGGATGCGGTGTCTTCCTTGACTCCATTCGGCCAGTGGTGTGTGGGGGCCCCATGGCAGCTCTTCTTCTGCAAGAGGACATACTTTGGTGGCAGAGATGTTCTACAAGGGGAGGCCATCGCCTGGGTGGTCTCTGGGCTTCCGGGGTTGGTGGGCTTTGCCTTTATCAGATCTGACTTCCCATATTTGTCTTTTGAAATCTGCCAGTCACCAAATAAAATCAGCAGGTGCTAGGAGCGAATTGTATTTCCACGGGTTGCTTGGATTAGAACTCAGGGAGCCTTGGGAATCTTCCAGAAGCAGCTGTCAGGACTTGGCTTTGGAGCTTACGAAATGGGGAGGGCAGGGGGGACTGAGTTCAACCCAACGTGCATGTACCCAGGATCTGTGAGATGTTTGGCTTTAAGGGAATTCAGGAGGAGCCAACCTTTGGGCGGGTGCCGCTCCCTTTCCGAGCAACACCGAGCAATAGCAATAACAACAGCAACAAAAACTCTTCTCTCTCTCCAAGCAGAGACTAAATAATGTTAGAAAGGAGAAGGGAAAAAATAGTATACGTGCGATCCCCGAGTTAAAAGAAACCCTTCTAAGGCTAGAGAGACGAGTAATGGTTACAGAGTCTGGAGAAGGCGGAGGGCTGGCAGAAGTTGGTCAGTGGGAACCAGGTCATAGTTACATAGGAGGAATAATTTCTTGAGTTCTGTTGCATAGCATGTGACCACAGTCTATAGTTTTGTATTAGCTGGGCATGGTGGTGCACACCTGCAATCCCAGTACTTGGGAGACAAGGGGATTGCAGGTTCGAGGCCACCCTGGGCAACATAACGAGACCCTGTTATGAAATAAGACAATAAAATAGCTCAGAGGTAGAATGCCCCTGGGTTCCATCCCCAGTACCCCCCCTCCCCCAATAGTGTAATGTATTGTATACTTCAAAATAGCTAGACGAGTTTGAATCTGTATTAGACAGATAAGAACCATGCTTTTCAAATGATTTGAAAATCACATTTATTTGCCTCTTAATTTGATGGTGGTTTGATTTTTTTTAAAGCAAAATCAGTAAACTTGTGCAATGGTAGCATGGAAGTTATGTAAGGTATCTTGTATGATTGTGCAAAGAAGTGTAAGTTCATGCTGTGTACTTCTAAGAGAACTTTCGTTCTTTAAAACTACGTAACATAACGCCACTGATTGGTAGGGGGTTTAAATTAATTCCATGGGTTAGAACACCAGAGTTATTAGTGTCCATTTTCATTTAAAATCTCTATTAAGATCTTGGGCCTATTGAAACATTTCAGTATACAAAAATACTGCAATGTTAATACCCAAGAGAAAAGCCATTATCATGTGTATACTGGTCATCATGATCGGTGTGGTACATTTTTTAAAAATAAACTCTCATGCCCTTCAAAAAAAAAATAGCTAGAAGAAAGGGTTTTGAATGTTTTACCATGAAGAAAGGATCAATGAGATGATGGACAGGCTAGCACTATGATATGATCATTACACAATATACATACATGTTGAAACATTATATTATATCCTGTCCATTTGAACAATTCTTATATGTGTATTATAATAAAATAATATTTCAAAAAGAGGACTTCTGCCAGGTGTGGTGGCGCACGCTTGTAATCCCAGTACTTGGGAGGCTGAGACCAGAGGATCCAGGTTTGCGGCCAGCCTCAGCTACTTAGGAAGGCCCTCTACAATTTAGTGAGACCCTGTTTCAAAATAAAGAATAAAAAATAGGGCTGGGGGTGTAGCTGGAAGGTAGAATGCCCTGGGTTCAATCCCCTAGTACCCCCCAAAAAAAGGAGGACGTCTTAGGTAATGATGAGAGCAGAACACCTTTTGTAGGACGCCACTCTGACAGGTTGACTTCACATGCTCATCTTCTTCTTCTTGCAAGTGATTTGTAACTTTCTTTTCAATAAGCGGTAATGAGATTAAGCACCTTCCTGTCCTTCCTCTTCCAAGCAGAGTATGGCGGTAGACTTGGGATTGTCAATGGAGAAATGACTGAGCGGGTGAGGGTTAGGGTTAGGGTTAGGGCCTCTGTCTCTGTATCTTTCGCATCTCTTGCTACTCACCGTGACTCCTCCCCAGACCTGTGCTATCTCTGATTCTAAAGCCGATACCCCGGCTCCCTCCCACCCCCCCTTAATTATTCCCTCCAAATTCAGCACAAGTCATTAGCTGACTGAGCGCATGGACCTTGAGTCTGCGCCCCAAAGCACAGATGCCTTAGTGCTTCTGACCCCAGCACCCCCTTTCTTCTGAGCCCACATAGATTGTTCTCAGCCGTCCAATACCACACAGCAGAAAAGAAGGAAGAATGCTAACCCATATTTTTATAAGTCCCTGGAGAGTCTCTTAGTAATGTTGATGATACTATAGGGAAAAAAACTGATGCTATGTCAGTCGGCAGTGAGGCTTCTAGGTCGGCGTTTCTCGCCTGCAGCTCTGTTGGCTTGGGGGGCTGGATCAGTCTTCATGTGGGGCATCTTATGTGCCGGATGATGGTTAGCAGCATCCCTGACTTCTACCCACCAGATGCCAGCACCAGCACCCCCCTCGTGGTGACAACCCAAGTCACCTCCAGCTGTCACCAGATGTTCTCCAGGGCAAAATCACCTCCGGTTAAGGACCACTGCTTTGTCCAAACACTCTTATTTTCATTCTGCTCCTTCAGAATTATCCATGGTCCGCGTTTTATTTGTTTGCTTAATATGCCAGTCTTTATACAAATTACCAAGAAAGTGTGGACGAGCCAGGCAGCTCTTTCTCTGTGTTTACTGTGTGTGAGCGTGCCTGGGTGTAAGTTGAGGCAACTTTGAATGTATCATGGTTTCTTCCACCCTGACTCTGATCGTTATTATCCTGAAAGTTCCTTTTTTTGAGTATTACTCCCGGCCTGTAACTCTGGCTGGGGTTTGAATCCTTATGACTTCTTTAATGAAATGTCGTGCGTCCATTTTTGTAGCCTTTTTTTTTCCCTTTTTCTTTTTTCTTCTTCTGGTACTGGGGATGGAACCCAAGGCCATTCTACCTCCGAGCTAAACTCCCAGCCCTATTTTTTAAAAATTTTTATTTTGAAACAGGGTCTCGCTAGGTTGCTGAGTCTCACTACTTCCTGAGGCTGTCCTCACACCTGCGATCTCCTTGTCTCAGCCTCCCAAGTACTGGGATTACAGGTGTGTCTCACCACAACCAGCGACTGTGTCTTTGAGGAAAGCCCCTGGCAGTGGGGGTGAGTGTCCTTGGCTTTTTTTTTTTTTTTTTTTTTTTTTTTTGCGGTACCGGGGATTGAACCCAGGGGCGTTCTACCTCCGAGCTCCACCCCCCGGCCCTATTTTTTTATTCTTTATTTTGAAACCGGGTCTCACGAAGTTGCGGAGGGCCTCACTAAATTGCTGAGGCTGGCCGCGAACCCGGATCCTCTGGTCTCCGCCTCCCAAGTACGGGGATTACAAGCGTGCGCCACCATGCCCAGCTTGTCCTTGGCTTTTGGCACAACTTTTAACCTTATAAAATGATAATGCTCTATTAATCTATCAATTTCATCCATGAACGCTCCAACCATTTCGGATTTGGCCTGTCCCTTGTCGCTCCAGACTTGCTGTTTTCTTACACTGTGATGTCTTTCATTCTCTTTAACCAGACACCTGAGGTTGCATTTCACCCGCGGTCATTTATAGTTTTATATTTTGAAACCTCTGTTTGGAAACCAAGGTCAAGCCCAGCAGACACACTGGGTTGCTTTTTGGTGAATTTGAAGTTAACTAGTTTCCTTTATGATTTTTAAAAACTATGATATAAAAAGTGCTCATGGGAAATAAAATATATGGCTGTTTTCATGTTAAGGGGAGGGAAGTATTTCAGGCAGGAATTTACAGATAGCTTGAGCCGTGTGGGCAATTTTAATTTTTTAAATGCAGCATGGAGGGCACTTGGATTTTTATTATATTATTTTCAAATATATTTTTGTTTGTCTATAATACCTTGTAATAGGTCTTACAGAAAAAATAGCTAGTTACAAGTTTTTCTTTCTCTTTTCTTTTTTGTTTGCTCTTTGTTTTCTCTTTCCTTTTTTTCTTTCTCTTTCTCTTTCTTGTCTTTTCTTTTTTTGTGTGTGGTACACTTCCAGCTCTTTTTATTTTTATTTTGAAACAGGGTCTTGCTGAGATGCAGAGGCTGGCCTTGAACCTGTGCTCCTCCTGTCTCAGCCTCCCAAGTCCTGGGATTACAGGTTGCAGGCTATGCATTCCCTACTGTTTTTAAACAGATGTTTGGGAATTAGGTCTCCTGCTCCTCTGCCTGTGAAGAGGACCTTCAAGGAGCTAGTTATTTACGATTTCTAGCCTTTTAAATCCTTGCAGAGGCACTGCTTTCTTGAAACTCCCCAACCTCAAAAGCAAACAGCAAGACAGTCCCGACAGAACTTAAGCTTTGTGCCAGGCGGCCGGGTTCAAGTAAAACACGCTTAAGACGTGTTCAAAATCAGTTTCCCCTGGGGATGCGGGGTGCAGGGCGCGGGACCCTGCGTGACAGCCGGCCGCGGCCAGGCCAGGGAGCCTGAAGCTGGAGGAGGAGCCGGAGGTGGGGCGGGAGGCGGAGCCCGGGGCCACACACCCCAGTGACCAGATTCATCACACGAAACTTCACGAGTTACACCCTCCGCCGCTTCCTCATTTCTGTTACTGGAAGTTTGAGCCATGCGAAGCCAGACGGGAGAGGCGTGCGCGCCTCGCTGATCCGGGGTGAGCTTTACTTTTAAAATCCGTTCTTTCCAGCGGCGAAGCTCGTGGTGTGGGGGAAGCAGCCGCGTGTGGGAGCCGGAGCTGTGTCCTGGGGCTGGGGACCTGCGCCGAGCCGGGGAGGAGAGGGAGAGGGAGAAGGAGAGGGAGAAGGGAGAAGAGAGAGGAGAGGGAGAGGGAGAAGGGAGAGGGAGAAGAGAGAGGAGAGGGAGAAGGGAGAAGGGAGAAAAGAGGGAGAGGGAGAGGGAGAAGGAAAGGGAGAAGAGAGGGAGAGGGAGAAGGAGAAGGGAGAAGGAGAAGAGAGAAGAGAGGGAGAGGGAGAAGGGAGAAGAGAGGGAGAGGGAGAGGGAGAAGGAGAAGGAGAGGGAGAGGGAGAAGGAGAGGAAGAGGGAAAGGGAAAGGGAAAGGGAGAGGGAGAAGAAGGAGAAGGAGAAGAGGGAGAGGGAGAGGGAGAAGGGAGAGGGAGAAGGAGAAGAAGGAGAGGGAGAGGGAGAAGGCAGAAGAGAAGGAGAGGGAGAAGAGAGGGAGAGGGTGAAGGGAGAAGGAGAAGAAGGAGGAGAAGGAGAAGGAGAAGGAGGAGAAGGAGAGGGAGAAGGGAGGAGAAGGAGAAGGAGAGGGAGAAGGGAGGAGAAGGAGAAGAGAGGGAGAGGGTGAAGGGAGAAGGAGAAGAAGGAGGAGAAGGAGAAGGAGGAGAAGGAGAAGAAGAAGGAGAAGAAGAAGGAGAAGGAGAGGTCCAGGGAGAGGGCCGCGAGGGCGGGCGCCGCGTCTCCACCGTGCGCCCCGAGGCGCCGCGCCTGGCCAGCCCTGCTGCCCGCGCCGCTGCGAAACTGGTTCTGGATCCAGGGTAGAGGGGCCCTGAAAGATTTCATCGTTGCCTCTGCAAGGGAGGGTCGCCTTATGGGGTACATGTTCCGGAAAGAGACTGAGGGATCAGGTCACCCCTAAAGATGCAAATCCTGCCCAGAGCTGCCCCTCTGCTTTGGACACTGTCTTTGAAAACGCCCCCTGAGCCAGGCGAGGGATTCCGGAGAGGAAAGGCTCAGTGAGCACACGGATGGAGGTCTGGAGCCAGTCTTCAGAAGCCTCGGATTTCTCTTCAGTTTTGTGTTTGAATAAATTGGTTTGGTTTCAGGCCTCCGGGCTATGGAGGTGTGTTTATCTGCGACTTTTTTTTGGCAAATGTCTGTTTTTCTGGGGCAGCTTCTTCATCTTCCGATTGATTGCCTAAGTCAGTCTTGGGTAGGGTGTGGAGAGGAAGTTTGGGTGGAGGGTGTCCCAGGGGGTTGGGGTCATTACAAGGGACATTGTCCCAGCAACGGAGAAACTTGGTCCAAGTCAAGTATCTTACAATGTTCTTTGGGTAGCCACTGGTGGGGTCAGGTGGCCTGTTACCTGCCTCACCTATTTTGTATCAGATCATTGGCTTAATAATATAGCAAAGCCGGGCCTGGTGGCACACGCTTGTAATCCTAGTACTTGGGAGGCTGAGACAGGAGGATTGCAGGTTCCAGGACAGCCTCAGCAAGTAGTGAGACTCTCATCAACCTAGCAAGACCCTGTTTCAAAATAAAAATTAAAAATAGGACTGAGGGTGTAGCTTGGAGGTAGGGTTCAACCCCTAGTACCACACACACACACAAAAAAAATGTAGCAGCAGTTGGAGCTTGGATTTCTTTTTTTTTTGTAAGCTAATCCTTCATAAAAAATTTCTTTTAGTTCTTTTAGGGAACTGCTTTACTTTTAGGGCAAGAATCAAAGGTGAAGAAATATCTGGCTCCTATTATGCTTATAGCCAATCAAATATTCATTTTATAAGTCTTTGTCTGAAGGTGTTAGTTGTGGATTTTATCATTGTCCTAATGGGGGAGTGGCCGGGCTGGCTTTCTTAGCCTACCTCCACTTGAATGATGTGGGACAAGAGACAAGTCCTTGGGGCCACAGAACGCTGCGACTTCTTTAAAGTTAAAGATATACATGTAGCCTGTAATCCCTGTACTTGGGTGGCTGAGAAGGGAGGATCGCAGATAGGAGGCCAGCCTCAGCAATTTAGCTAGACCCTGTTTCCAAATAAAAAATAAAAGAGGCCCGGGAAGGTGTAGCTTGGAGGTAGAATGCTCCTGGGTTCAATCCCCAGCACCATGAAAAAAAAAAAGATATACACATAAAGGAAATTATTGTTAAAGCAAACCAGATCTGTCCCAGGAAAAAACAACAGGTTTCATGATCTAGGCCTGTCACACCTGCTAGCACCCCGAGTTTGAGCTCATTTGGGGCTCCGGAAAGGCCCAGGCAGGTAGATGTGAACTTGATGCTCATGGGAGGTGTGTAGCCTGCTTCCCCCACCCCCAAGGAATCTTTATCAACTCACTCAACAGGAAAGACAAGCAAATTGGATCTCGTGCTAGTGCTGGTGAAACTGACTAATAGACGGAGTTTTATGGAACAATAATCCTTCACTAGAGAAAGGGAAATACATGATTCATAGACAAAAGGTTTTTAGATATTGTCTCTTGGGACTGTTAGGAGATATAATGCAGATGTTGGAAATTGGGGTTAATTTTACCATACGCTCCCGTAGGATTATCAGAAAGCTACAATTTCTGTATCATTATTTTTTCATTTGGTCCCCTCTCCCCTTCTAGCAAACAACCTGGCTGAATTTTTGTTTAACTTGAAGATTTAATTTGTTTAATAGATGTAGGACTCCTAAGATTATTTTGTTTTAGTAACTACTTTTTATGGGAATTTTCCCATTTTATGTAAAGTTTAAAATTTATGAGTATAAACTATACAAATATCTCTCCCCCCTTTTTGTGGTACTGGGGATTGAACCCAGGGAGATTCTACCTCTGAGCTTCACCCAGCCCTATTTTATTTTTTACTTTGCAATAGAGTCTCACTAAGTTGCCGAGGGCCTTGCCAAATTGCTGAGGGTGGCCTTGAGCCTGCTATCTTCCTGTCTCAGCCTCCCAAGTACTGGGATTACAAGTGTGGGCCACCATGCCTGGCCATATATCCCCTTTTAATATTTTTAAAGACTGTAGCATCTGGAGAAATGTTTCCTTTCTCATTCCCAGTAATATTGTGCCTTTTTTTTTTTCCTGGCAGTGTTGGGGACCAAATCAGGGCCTGCACACTGGTAGGCAAGCACTTAATCAGTCTTGCAAGTGTGTTATCGAATTTTATTGGTGTTTTTGAAGAAACAGCTTTGGTTTTTGTATTTTATTTGAAGCACAAATCTCACCTCCTTTCTTGAGTTTATATGCATTTTAAAAATTCTGAGCTGGGTATGATGGTGTACGCCTGTAGTCCCAGTTCTTGGGAGGCTGAGACAGGAGGATTGTGGGTTCAAGGCCAGTTTCAGCAACTTAGTGAGGCCCTGTTTCAAAATAAAAAAAAAATAAAAAAATGGCTTGGGGTATAGCTTGGAGGTAGAATACCCCTGGGTTCAATCCCCAGCGCCATCCATCCATCCATCCATCCATCTATAAATAAATCTGCCTGTTGGAATGCTGTCAAAAAAGGTTTTACAACAGCCTCTGAAAATAAGCGACTGAGTTCCTTAGCTGTAAAAACGAAGGCATTATGTGTTGATCTTTGCATCTTTGACGTGATTTATGCTTTTCACTTTTATTAAAACATACTCTGGTTCATGAGCATCGTGCAGTTGGACCCGGTTGTTCAAGGTGGGTGCTGTGTATTCACAGGGACACGCCCTGGGAAATTGGTTCAGAAACTTCTAACTAGAATATGCATGAGACCCACCGGTAATTTTCTGTGAATTGTAGGTGCATTCAGCCCACTTGACAATATGCATTTACCTTGTACAGGAGCAGAACAAATTAGCTGTAATGACTGGGGGAGAACATTTCATTTTGGCTCATATTTAATGTATGAGTCTGAGCGTTTTCAAGTTTTCTTAGAACAACGTCTTTCTGAGGATGTTGACAGTACAAGATCAAGAATGTTGGAGTCGGAAAGGCCCAACCTCAAATTCCTGCCCTGCTGCTTTCAGCTTTGTGGCCTCAGGAAAGTCGCCTAACCTGTCTGAACTCACAGTTTCCCAACTAGGAGATGCAAATACTGAAAACTGCTTTCTAGCTGGGTGTGGTGGCGCACGCTCCTCATCCCAGTACTTGGGAGACCGAGACAGGAAGATCGCAGATTCGAAGCCAGCTTCAGCAACTTAGTGAGACCCTGTTTCCAAATAAAAAATAAAAAT
This sequence comes from Glis glis, assembly GCA_004027185.1. Taxonomy (NCBI): domain Eukaryota; kingdom Metazoa; phylum Chordata; class Mammalia; order Rodentia; family Gliridae; genus Glis; species Glis glis. The sequence goes on from PVJS01009090.1 coordinate 34,209, forward strand.
TGGTCTGGAGGTAGAAGGCCCCTGGTTCCATCCCCACTAACACACACACACACACACACACACTTCCTTGGGGGGGGCTGTTGTGAGATTTCACTAGGAATATTCAGGTCAGGACCTATCATGTGTATCTGTCATGTGTAGCTATCATGTGTATCTGTCATGTGTAGCTATCATGTGTATCTGTCATGTGTATCTGTCATGTGTTGCTATCATGTGTTGCTATCATGTGTAGCTATCATGTGTATCTGTCTTGTGTAGCTATCATGTGTTGCTATCATGTGTAGCTATCATGTGTAGCTATCATGTGTAGCTGTCATGTGTATCTGTCATGTGTAGCTATCATGTGTAGCTATCATGTGTAGCTATCATGTGTATCTGTCATGTGTAGCTATCATGTGTATCTGTCTTGTGTAGCTATCATGTGTAGCTATCATGTGTAGCTATCATGTGTAGCTATCGTGTATCTGTCATGTGTAGCTATCATGTGTATCTGTCATGTGTAGCTGTCATGTGTAGCTATCATGTGTTGCTATCATGTGTAGCTATCGTGTGTTGCTATCATGTGTAGCTATCATATGTTGCTATCATGTGTAGCTGTCATGTGTATCTGTCATGTATAGCTATCATGTGTATCTGTCATGTGTAGCTATCATGTGTATCTGTCATGTGTAGCTATCATGTGTTGCTATCATGTGTTGCTATCATGTGGTTCCACACAGTGTTTTCTGCCTCCTGCCCTTTTTGTCATTCCTCCAACATCACTGGCTTCCTCAGCGCCTTCCATCCAGAAAGGTGACAAGCTACTGCAATAGAATGAAACAAAAACGGCTGCCCCTCGTTCTGTCTTCTTTACAGGCAGTCGAGGTTGCCAGGGTCTATGTTTTCATCTTGTTTTTCTAGTTGATTGGTGGCGAACTGGTTGTGCGGATCTCCCCTCCAATTTATCTTATCTTCCCAGAAGTTTCCCCTAGATTCCTTGAGCATCACATTGCTTTGTTCTTGTTTCTTTCCTTTCCTTTCCTTTCCTTTTCCTTTTCCTTTTCCTTTTCCTTTTCCTTTTCCTTTTCCTTCCTTCCTCCCTTCCTCCCTTCCTCCCTTCCCTTCCCTTCCCTTCCCTTCCCTTCCCTTCCCTTCCCTTCCTCCCTCCCATCCCCCCATCCCCTCCCTCCCTCCTTCCCTCCTTCCTTCCTTCCTTCTTTCCTTCTTTCCTTCCCTCCCTCCTACCCCTCTCTCACCTTTAAGGTAGAAATGAAATGATTACAAAGCCCCAAACTTGCCAGAGACCAGGAAAATAACCCATTTAGTACCATGGTTGATACTTCAGCCAGAAAGAGAAAATAAAAGCTGAGAGGGCAGAGGAGGTTACCTGACCAATCCAAGCAACACAGTAGGAGGCAAGTCGCCCAGCCCCAGGCCGTTCGATCTCCCCAGGGTTCATAAATAGAAAAGGTCTAGGTGTAGCCAGGCTTGGTGGTGCACGCCTGTAATCCCAGTACTTGGGAGGCTGAGACTGGAGGAGCTCAGGTTTGAGGACAGCCTCAGCAGTGTAGCGAGACTCTCAGCAACCTAGCAAGACTCTGTTTTGAAACAAAACAAATAAAAAGGGCTAGGGGTGTAGCTTGGAGGTAGAATGCCCCTGGGTTCAATCTCCAATACCACAAAACAAGAGAAAAGGTTCAGAGTAATACCCGTTACAGTTTGTTGGTGTGTATTAGCACCAGGCATTGCGAGGGCTGCCCTGGGGATGGGAAGAGGCGGTGAGCAGGGAAGGCTTCCACTCTTTCTGGTCTTGATGGTCTGCGCTACAGTCATTCACTGCTTCGCCCAAGGAGACCTGGCTTTGCGTGGTGAATCAGCCTGCAGCGCAGAGTTATTTTTGGGGAAGACAGATTGCCCGGCCGCACTGGGCCGACCTGTCCGCTATGACAGGCGGTGGTTCCGTTTTGTTCTCGCTGATGCTTTTATGAGAGCGAAGCAGGAGGAGGTGTCGCTTTCGCAAGTCTTCGGCCTCTCCAGGTGCTGGGAAACAAGTATCAGCATGACTTTACTGGATGTAACTTTACGGGGGACATCCCCACTTTTCAAGAGTTTTATCTGTTTAATGGTTTGGCGTGGATTTGTGCGTGAGACTGTCTGCACCAAAGAGCCTCATCAGTACCTTGGGATGCTGTGCACTACTGTTGTCACCAATCGTGCGATTGGGGAGAGCATGAATGAGCCCTGGCGAGGTGCTTCCTCAGAGCCACGGTGGGACGAGGGCCTGGCCGATGCCTCTTTGATTATTGAAACACTAAGCACTTATTCAAACGCTGATGTGGCACTGCGGTTCTACAAGATGCGAGGCGCTTTTCCCGTGTCATCTCATGAGTGTGTCTGTAGGTGACCTTGCTATTTCTAGAAGTATGAGCACAAAACCTATTTTCCTATGTCTGCTTTTTTAGGTAGAACCACTGTGGACTGAAGCTCACCTTTCTAGATCTAAAAGCCAGGAGGAGGAGGAGGAGGAGGAGGAGGACGAGGAGGAGGGTTGGCCTATGGGGTGTGGCGCTCTGGGCCCCAGTCCCTCACCCAGGATGTGAGCGGCCCCTGCAGATGGCACCTGTGGAGATCTGGACAAAGCCTCTTCTGTCTCGGATGGGGTAAGTGTGGCATTTACAGAAGGCGGCTGGGGAAACGAGGATTTATGCTTTTAAAGTCTTTGATCATCTTAGGATTCTGCCCAAATCCACCTGTTTGGGGACAGTAGGAAGTTCATGATTGGTGACTCTTGTCTTGGTGGAAAGAGGGCTGCTGATTCTCCCCACTTTCAAAGTGGGGTTTTGACATTGGTTTTCTGGGAACCTTCTCATGCTCAGGGGCCGTTCTTGTTGGGTCGTTGCTATGGCGATATTGTTTTGGAGACGTCAGAGGGTTTTTCCTACCTTTGTGTCTTCACTTCTCTGGCCCCCATGACACAAGGAAAGGGGAGAGGGAATGGATTTGGACTGCAGGGGAAACTTGTATCCCAATGTACTTGTTTGGGGGCTTTTGCGTGTGGGAGCACATGATGTTTAATGAGTCTTTAAAGTGCAAGGCGGGCTTGGGGAGAGTGGAATATTTCACGGGAGTTTCACCGCTGTGGTCAAACATGATAGGCTTGGGGCTTTCCACAGAGGGGACCGAGGGGGAACCCGCCTGTTCACAGTCACTCAGGAGACAAGGAGGCCGTGAAGACACCTTCCCCGCTTCCTCCGAAGGCCAGCAGAAAGGGCTGTGCTTTCCTTAGTTGCCCTTCTGCGAAAGGGGACAGTGACGTCACTCCTGTGGTCCCCGTTCACACGAGAGGGGAGAATGATTTAGACTCAGAGGGACTTTCTAGCTCTACGAAGCTGCTGTTGTTCTTTGCAACTTTGCCTTCCTCCCGTGAACATAGCAAACCTTGCTGATGGCGCATTATTAACACATCATTCGACGTGAACCATGTTTTGATGAGACGCTAGTTGGCCCAGGTTCGCGGATCTTCCTGAGCCCTGACCCCTTCAGCTTCTCAGCTTTTCCTGCCAGCATTCCCCGCCCTGCCGGAGAATCCTGCTGCAGCCTGTCCCTCCAGTCTTGCCCATGCTCCTCCCCTCCAGAATCCTGGGCCACTTGTCTCTGAACATGTACCACAGATGGTTAGAGAACCCTCTCTCAGTATTTATCTCATACTGTGTGATCACACCTGGATTATTATATCATTATTATTATTATTGTTGTTATTATTATTAGTGCTGGGGATTGAACTCAGGAGCATTCTATCTCCTAGTTACACCCCCAGCCCTTTTTATGTTTTGGTTTTGAAACAGGGTCTTTCTAGGCTGCTGAGAATCTTGTTTTTTTTTTTTCTGGTGGTACTGGGGATTGAGCCCAAGGGCATTCTACCTCCGAGCTAAACCCCCAGCCCTATTTTTTATTCTTTATTTTGAAACAGGGTCTCATTGAGTTGCAGAGGGCCTCACTAAGTAGCTGAGGCTGGCCGCAAACCTGGATCCTCCTGTCTCAGCCTCCCAAGTACTGGGATTACAAGCGTGTGCCATCATGGCTGACTGAGAATCTTGTTTTGTTGCTGAGGCTGTCCTTGAATCTATGGTCCTCCTGTCTTAGCCTCCCAAGTACTGGGATTATAGCCTGGCATAATTATGTGTTCTTTTAAAGAGGTGGAAGTAATAGAAGTAACCATTAACCCTGTGTAGCACATGCTGTCTGTGTTCTATCCCTATCCCTTGGGACCCCCTTGCCCTTTCTTGAACATTCGCGCAAGTACTCCGCTTCTCTTTGCTGGAGGTTGATACCTGAGTGTTCCTGTATGCCCAGGGTATCCGTGGTGTGGCGGAGGGTACACATATTCTAGGACAACTCTGAGGTTTCACTTGTCCTGTCTCCAGGGAGCACCCTGTGGCTTTCTTTCTTCTCTCCAGGGTCCTACCCCCTAGTTCCAACTGGCTTTCTCTGGAGATGCTTCCTAATTCATAAATTATTGGTTTAAGGCACGGGTCCGGAGTAGCCAATTTGGAAACGGGTGGAGGGGCTAGGATTCGAACCCAGGAAGCCTGGTTTAGAGTCTGTCCCCCCTAACCATGACAGGCTGTTCTGCTGTTCCTCTGTAGCTGGGTTACTTATACTTCTCTTTAAACTTGCCACAAACTGGGCAAGGTAGTACACGCCTATAATTCCAGTACTTGGGAGGCTGAGACAGGAGGATGGCAGGTTCAAAGATAGCCTCAGCAACTCAGCAAGACTCTCAGCAACTTAATGAGAACCTCTTTCAAATTAAAAAGTAGAAAGGTCTGGGGTGTTAGCTTGGAGTTGGAATACCCCTGAGTTCAACCCCTAGTGTCATAAATGAATACATACATCCATACATAAATGAATAAATAAATAAATTTGCCTCAGCGTGGATTATAGCGCCTGCCTTGGAATGCTAAGAAATGTTTGCTTAATGAGTGACTGGACGGTCTTGCAGAACCCGCCTTCCTGGGTCCTGTCTCAGGGCACATGTCCTTGGCTGTCCTCCTGGACCAGACATCCCCCAGCTTTCTGCTGATTCAGACTTTATCCCTCTCTAGGGTCAGGTCCACCCACCTCCTCCTGCTTTCCTACTCTGTTCCAGCCCACTGTTGTTTTTACCCCCAGAACCAGTGCTGCCTGTCAGATGTTGCCTCTTATAGCTTCCCTCCGCATCACTGGGTTGCAAACCCTTGAGATTTGTGACCATGCTCTGCAGCACATAGCAAGCATTTAGGGGTTTTGGGGGGATCAATTAAAACCTGGTCGGAACTGCCCCAAGAAATGCCAAGGTTGTTTCTTGGGTTCTGTGAATGAAAGGAAATAATGAGGACAAAGAGCCAAATTGAAAACAAATGCGAGGGGCCAATCTCAGAACTGTGATCCCTTTAGCTGAGAGCCCGTGCGCATTTTCCCACTGCAGCTGCTCAGGCTGAATCATGCAGGGATGTCTCATGCCTTGGCTCCAGGCATCTACCCCCGCGGGAATTAACGCGCATTGCTGGATGCATAATGTGGCTCCCCTTCCAGGACTTGGGACTGTGGTTGAACAAGTTCCATGCACATAGAAGGTGGAACTTGTTGAGCATCTCTCCCCCTCATTTCAAAGATAACGAAGATAGTCCTCAGTGGAGTTAGTGTGTTGGGTTTTTTAACGGATGGCCGGCCACAGTTACAGCAATCTCTCTCTGCCTTTGCCCACTCAACATGCTTCGCCTCTGGGGGAGGGGGGGCCACATTGTAAGCTCGTGGAAAGAGGGCTAGCCTGGAAGATAGGATGCAAGAGGAAAGAGATAGCCCGGGCGTGGCATGTCTGTAATCCCAGTACTCAGGAGGCTGAAACAGGAGGATCGCAGGTTCCAGGCTGGCAGTGCACAGTAAGTTGGTGAGACCCTGTTTCAAAAATAAAAAATAAAATAGGGCTGGGGTTGTAGCTCAGTGGTAGAAGGCCCCTGGGTTCAATCCCCAGGATGAGAGAGAGAGAGAGAGAGAGAAAAAGAGAGAGAGAGAACATACATTGAGCCTCTATTGTATATCTGGCATTCTAAATCCTCTCTTCTTTTTTTGGAGGTATTGGGGATTGAACCCAGGGGTATACTATCTCCGAGCTACACCCCCAGCCCTATTTTTTATTCTTTATTTTGAAACAGGGTCTCACTAAGTTGTAGGGGGCCTCACTAAGTAGCTGAGGCTGGCCGCGAACCTGGATCCTCCTGTCTCAGCCTCCCACGTACTGGGATTACAAGCGTGTGCCACCACACCCAGCAGAAGAATGTTTATATTATTATTTTTTTGCCATAACTGGGATTGAACCCAGGGGCATTCTACCTCCGAGCTACACCCCCAGCCCTATTTTTTATTCTTTATTTTGAATCAGGGTCTCACTAAGTTGTGGAGGGCCTCACTAAGTAGCTGAGGCTGGCCACGAACCCGGATCCTCTGGTCTCAGCCTCCCAAGTATTGGGATTATAAGCATGCGCCACCACGCCTGGCTCTAATAAGTCCTCTCTAAATGAATACTGTGTCCATCAGTACAGGGAGGGAGGTTCCAGAGCCCCCTCACATGTCAAAATCTTCAGATGCCCAAGTCTCTCATATAAAATGGTGCAGTGTTTTGTCTATAACTTATGTACATCTTCGTGCACACTTTAAATCATTGCTAGATTACTTATAATACTTAACGCAGTGTACATACTATGTAAATAGATGTTAGCACTTTGTTGATTTGAGAATAATGACAAGAAAACAAAGTCTGTGTGTGTTTGGTACAGAAGCATTTTTTTTCCTCTGAATATTTTCGCAGTTGGCCGAAAACCAGGACGCAGAGATGTGGCTTATGGAGGGAGGGCTGCCTGTGTCTGAACCCGTCACCCCTCTGGCCTGTATATGTTCTCTTTTCTAAGTCCAGATGCTGGAACCCAATTGACTCAACTAAAGTCCCACCATGGTGGTGCTGCCTCTCCGCCGTGGCTGCCCCCATGCCTGTTGACCTTTGCTTCTGAATATGCACCGAGGGGCTTAGATGGCCATGCCAGCATTTATATTAGCTCTAGAGTTTGGAGACTCTTGGGATTACTTCTGATCTGTATGTTTTTCAAATCTGCCAGTTCCTCTTAGCACGTCACAGATTCACGAATGTCATTATTGCCTGACACATTATGTTTAGATGGGTAATATTTATTTATTTATTTATTTATTTATTTATTTATTTATTTATTTTTGGCAGTACTGGAGATTGAACCCAGGGGCATTCTACCTCCGAGCTCCACCTCCAGCCATATTTTTTATTCTTTATTTTGAAACAGGGTCTCACTAAGGTTGTGGAGGGCCTCACTAAGTATCTAAGGCTGGTGTGAACCCGGATTCTCCGGTCGCAGCCTCCCAAGTACTGGGATTACAAGTGCGTGCCACCACGCCCAGCTTAGATGGGTAATATTTATTTATTATTTATTTATTTATTTATTATTTATTTATTTATTTATTTATTTATTTATTTATTTTTGTGGTACCGGTGATTGAATGCAGGGGCATTCTACCTCCCCGCTACGCCCCTGGCCCTATTTTTTATACTTTATTTTTTTGAAACCGGGTCTCACGAAGTTGCGGAGGGCCTCACTAGGTAGAGAGAGAGAGAGAGAGAGAGAGAGAGAGAGACAGGGAGAGAGAGAGAGAGCTGAGGCTGGCCACGAACCCGAATCTCCGGTCTCCGCCTCCCAAAGTACTGGGATTACAAGCGTGCGCCACCACGCCCGGCTTAGATGGGTAATATGTAAAAAGCTGCACAATTCGGGCTCTCATTTGGTTTTTCGACACCTATCCACAGGTGAGATCTAGTAAGTTGGTTCTTTGCACACCCTCAGGGACATTTAATAGTTTTTGTTCAGCCGGATGTGGTGGCACACACTTGTAATCCCAATAGTTGGGAGGCTAAAACAGGAGGATCGCAGGTTTGCGACTAGCCTCAGCTACTTAGACCACCTGCAACTTAGTGAGACCCTATTTAAAAAATAAACAATAAAAAAATAGGTCTGGGGGTATAGCTTGGAGATAGAATGTCCCTGGGTTCAATCCCCGGTACCACCATGAAAAAATAATAGTTTTTGTTCTTCTTTTTAAGAAGCAGGAGCCCCCCCCCCCACTACACTGAGGACCTTTTTAGCCATCTTGTCCTGTGGCGCATGTAGCCTGGGGTCTCGGTGCTTTGGGTCTGATACCGCAGGACACCAGGACACCCTTGGGCCTGTCCCTGGCCTATCCCTCTCCTGCCCACATTGCATAAACATTGGCGTGGCAGGGACAGATGGCCATTCCGGGGGCTCCTTTGATGTCACATTTGGTTGCTTGGGTGGGGGGTAGCGTGGTTGCAGCCAGTCTCCGCGGGAGGAGGAGAGGCTGCCTGGGAAATACCCACTTGACAGCGGGTAAACAAAAGCTTCGCTCCGGAAAAGCTGGGCGTCCCGGTCCGCGTGCAGGCTGGGCAGTTGTGGAGTCAGATTTACATAAGTGTGTTTAGCTTGGGAAGAAGCCAGTCCCCTCCACACACAGCCTTTTCTCTGCTGCTTCTAACGGATGATCTTTGGAGTTTGGTTTTCTTCCGGGAATGTGAATGAACTGTGTGGGGCGTGAGGGAGCGAGGGGGCTGTGGATCATGACTTTCAGAACTGGCAAAAAATTCATTCGGAGGCCTGGGATGGCTTGGCCAGAGGCTCCGGGGAGGCCACCTGAAATCCCCCTGGGGACCAGAGAGAGAGCAGCGGGTACCCTTATCTGCAAGATTCTGCTGTTCAAACAGCATCCATCTGTGTAATGAGGGTTGAAGGCTTTGATGCAAAAAAGAAAGTAAGATAATGAAGAACAGCACCCAGACAGGGGGGTATGAGGCGGCAGAAACCTTCCAGGAAGAAATAGCAGCAGTTGACAGATTGTGAAAATCAAGCGGTTTTTTGTGGTCGTAGCTTTTGTGGGCGCCCTTGGAGGAGGGAGTCGCAATTGCCAAAGCGTGGGGTCCGAACTGAGCGGAGAAGGTAACAGCTACGGGAGTCCATTCAAATCTTGTCTGATTCTAGCCTCGGGGTAATGACTGTTGTTATTTATTTTTCTAATGTATTTATAGAAGTCCCGAAAGGCCAAATTACGGTAATGTATTCAGGTTAACAGAGTGATATTTGTATGCTTTTCTTCGTATTTCAGGGAGTTCGTTGATGTATTCTTTGAATGAGTCATTCATTGGGTAGCTGTGAGTATGGTCTTTGGAGGTATCTTCGGAGACGGGTGACTCTCAGGGACAGCTCGGTATAGAAGGGGAGGCACACTGAGGGTCACCAAGCATCTAAATAAGGAGAGAAACTAGAAGGTCCGTAAATTTGAGAAGTCCAGACATTGGCCATGGAACTGTGAGGGTTAAAAATGGGACATTAGAGCTGGGCATGATGGTGCATGCCTGTAGTCCCAGTACTTGGGAGACCAAGACAGGAGATGGCAGGTTCAAAGCCAGGGTCAGCAATCTAGCGAGATCCTGTTTCAAAAGAAAAAAGAAAAAGGACTGGGGGTGTAAATTGGAGGTAGGATGCCCCTGGGTTTAATCCCCAGTACCCCTCTCCCCCCAAAAAAGAAAAGATGAGACATTAGTCATTGAACTGTGAGTGTTAAAGATGGGAACATTATTAATGGTACTATTGTGACTAATTTCTATGGTCATTTAGAGCCTACTCCCTGCCTGGCACAGTTATAAATGCTTAATGTGTATTAACACATTTAGCCTTCGTAATTATCCAATGAGCTTGTATCATTCCAGTTTTATGGCCGAGGAAACTGAGTCAGAGAGCAGTACAGGTGCCGTGGCTAGGTCGACGCCCAGCAGCCTGCGCTCCTGACCTCGCGGCCCAGTACCCTGGCCTGGTGCTTCTTTGCATTTTTGATTTTCCTGTGTTTGTAGAATAGCCAGTGAATCTGTAATATGGATGGTTCTAGAATTACAATGACTTAACATAGGAATTTTTGATTTTACAGGTGTGTCAAAATGATATGCATTCAGCAGGAACTCTACTTGGAATTGTGTTTTTTCATTGGAGTCAAATTTACTTCTTAGCATTTCTTAATATTCTGGGATAACAAAGTGCAGGCTTACTGTTCACATTGCCTACAGTTCTATAAATCTTTTATTCTAGAAAAGAGAAAAGGATTTACAACATACCATGGCAGGTACCAAGTCCCTGATGGACATGAGGAACGAATTCTGCCAACCCACATTTTCTAGAACCCAGTGTAGAGCCTGTTTCTCATCTGAGCACTGATGGGGGCACCGGATGCCCCGCCAGTGAACCAAGACCAGCAAATTCTGTCCAAGAACTCTGGCACACCAGGACAAGTGCTGGGCTCAGATGTGACTCTTGTCTGGATTATACTTGGAATTTTGAATGGGGATCCTTTCTTGGTGTGGCCGTATGCATTACCATCCTCTCGTGAAATGCTGGGTAGCAGCAGTAACCACAGGACCGTCGGCCACAGGATGAGGCGGGCAAATGACCAGCACTCCACAGGGTGCTGCGTTGCTAAGCTCCCATGTTCAGGCGGTTAGGGGTGTTGAATCCATGTGGGATGTACAGTGTTTTTTTTTGTGTGCGGTACTGAGGATTGTTGAACTCAGGGGCACTCTCCCTCTGAGCTACATCCCCAGCCCTATTTTATCTTTATTTAGAAACAGGGTCTCGCTAGGTTGATGAGAGTCTCATTATTTGCTGAGGCTGTCCTCGAACCTGTGATCCTCCTGTCTCAGCCTCCCAAGTACTGGGATTACAGGCGTGTGCCACCATACCTGGCCAATTTACAGTGTTTCCAACTTACAGTGGCTTTATTGGGGAAGTA